>BMAW01090162.1:589478-624083 GCA_019974015.1 Nephila pilipes | reverse complement strand
AAATGTCATATGTTTAACTATGTTCAAATGTCATATGTTTAACTATGCTCAAATAATGTACTATTATAAAGAGCGAGCTTTATATATTGATGCATGCTAATGGTTTTGCTGTTTCTGTTTGTTCGTTCTTATTGTCGGCTGTCAAAGTAATGATGAAAAGAAAGCAATTTTATCGTATGAGTTCAAAATGGGATGTAAAGCAACACAACACTGCTCGCATTATCAAGCAAGCATTTGGCCAGAGGACCGTCAGTGAACGTAGGGCTCAATATTAGTTCCAAAATTTTCACGTAGGAAGCGAGAGCCTTGATGTTGGGGAAGGAAGTGGACGTTTTGCGATTGAGGATCATTATTGAAGCGGACATACGCAAAATACCACGATAGGTTGCACAAGAGCTAAATGATCATGCAATAGTTGTACGACATTTTCACCAATGGAAAAATTCAAAAAAGTTTGAATAATGGATGCCTCCAAAGCTGAACG
Source organism: Nephila pilipes (assembly GCA_019974015.1). NCBI lineage: Eukaryota > Metazoa > Arthropoda > Arachnida > Araneae > Nephilidae > Nephila > Nephila pilipes. The sequence goes on along the minus strand of BMAW01090162.1, from coordinate 623,599 downwards.
AAAACCAAAAACTTCGCCTTAATCAAGTCTGCTCTGCGCTTCTTCTTCACAACAAAAATTACCAATTTCTTGACCGCATTGTAACATTCGATGAGGAATGGATTTTATATGACAACCGAAGGAGTTCCATGCAGTGACTGGACATAGATGATGCACCAAAACACTTCTCCGAATCGAAGTTGCATCAGAAGAAGGTTATGGTTACTGTTTGGTGGTCGGCAAATAGAATTATTCACTAAAACTTCTTGGATCCTGGTGAAACCATCATATGAGAGAAGTATTGTTAGGAAATCGACAAAACACATCCAAAACTAGAACATTTATGTCCAGCTACCATTAGTTGAAAAGGACCATTCATGACGATGCCAGACCGCATGTCTCACAAATGACTGCTCAGAAATTGAACGAACTGGGATACGAAACTCTACCTCTTCTAGTTTATTCACCAGACCTCTCTCTAACCAACTATCTCTCTCTCCACCAGATTTTCAAGCACCTCGAATAACTTCCTGTAAAAGAAGTTTTTCAACAACCAAGCAGACCCGTGTGGTGACCGGGAATGACAGAATAGTCCCACTGTAGCTCATTCATGTCGTAAGAGGCGACTAAAATGAGTACCCAGCGTCTGGGGGTATAACCGGGCACTCTGTCCCTGGGGATTATATCAGGGGACCTCAGGGATTTGCCTTCTTCAGGTAAGTACGGGCATCATGACCCCGAGGCACCTAAGTGATCTTTTTCTTTCCCATGGGAGTCTTTGGTAAACATGGGTGACGCACTCCCGGGATACCCTAGCAATCCTTCTCTATTTTCGACCCTCCTTCTTGTCAACCACTTTTTATCTTTTTTTCAACTTCACGTCAAGACCACAGTTTAATCTTGTTTGGCGCAGCATAGCCATATCTGGCTATTGCGCCAATAAACTTAACAACCAAGCAGCAGCTCAAAACACCTCTAAGAGTTCGTCGATTCTAGAACTCCAGAATGCTATGTTGTCGGAATCAATAGGCTTATTTCTTGCTGGCAAAAATGCATAGAATCTGATAGTTCTTATTTTTTATTAATAAACTTAATTTTAAGCTGAAATACTTTTCCTTACAGTTCTTAGCTAAAAACCGCAGCCCACCCTAATAGAATTTGGAAGCTTCTTTCTAGTCATGGAAATATAATTATATATTCGTTTTAAAACAGATTCAGATTTTCAGAAAATAAAATTGAAAATCTTCTCTGATTGACTGCGAATCCTTCAGAAAAAAAATTCAAGCAAATTTAAAAGTATAGTCTTATCAGTTGGAGCAAAAGAAAATAGATCGACCCAGATTTTTTGACTACTGATCGTTTACGAAATCAAGACTACGATTCAACTTCACAAAGAGATTGGCCTTTTCCGAAGACCTCTTTTATGCGCTTATAGATCGCTGTTTGGAAGCAAAGAATGCCTCCTGTAATTCCGTCCAATAAAATTGTTATGAGGGGGATGATCTGCTGTTAGAGATGTACCTTTACCCCCCCCCCCGGGGGGGGGGTAAACACTAACCATGAGACACAATTCGGGGACAGCAAAAACTTTTCATTTCTCAGAAATTAGTTTAGATCAATGGTGGCTAAACCGTGGCCCATGCGGTTTGGTTTGGTGCGACGTCAATATAAACTAAACTATCGGTTTAGTTTGGTTTTATTAACGTCGCACTAGAAGCAACACGAGAACTATTGGCGATGGACCTCGTAATTTTGAATCTCGGTCAAGTGACGAAGACGATACCTGAGCTGTGCGTGGTATCGTCATTAGATCGAGCATTTTGCGTGCGTGATGAGATTTACGTAATTATGATCTATTTGGGTTTTTTCAACATTATTTAGAGTTTTGTACCTTTTCTATGTATTTTTGAATTCCTTTTATCCATTACAGTGCAAAATAAAATGACCAAAACAATCAGTTTACTAACTCCTAAACATGAATAAAAGACGGTATAAAAATTGCTTGAGTTGTATGGCGCATCTGATGTTGGTAAAAATATTGCCGCATGGGGCAAAAGGTTAGCTACCCCTGGTTTAAATGGATTGAGATTGTTTTATTCATGTCGCACTGAGAAGCAACACGTCGGCTATTGGCGACGGACTTCGTGATTTTTAATCTCGGTCTAGTGACGAGTACGACACCTGAGCAGGCACCTCCCACTCCACACCAATGGCAGGACTCGACAGATTTAACATTCATCAGCCCCGCTACATGGCGTGTCTTTAATACTATCAAAGATCGAACCTACAACTCGACGAAACATCGACCGCAAGTCTGCGACCTTAACTACTAGGCCACCGTGTCCTTTGTTTAGATGGAACCCTAATAGTATAATAAAAGAATTATCCTTAAATATTTCAATTTTCAGAAAAAATTCTTGGGGTGGGGGCATATGCTTTTTTTAGACAATACTAAATATTGTGATAGATAGGAACCTGTCATTTTTATACATTTAGCTTGGCCGAGGTAGCCTAGTGGTCATGGTTTCGGATTCGTGGCCAGCGTTTTTCGTTCAGTTGCGGGTTCGAACCTTGGCCGCTAAAGACCCGCCGTGTAGCCGGGGCTGATGCACGTTAAATCTGTCAGGGCTGAAAGCCCTCCCTTTGGAGTGGTGTGGAAATTAGGAGAAGGGGATGCCAGCTCAAGTGTCGTCACCGTCACTTGACCGAGATTCAAAATTACGAGGTCAGTCGCCAATAGCCCTCGTGTTGTTTCTAGTGCGACGTTAATAAAAACTAAACTATAACATTTAGCTTAAATATCAATGGTTCTCAACCTCTTCATGATTATGGAACTTTTGCAGTTTTAAAAGATCGTAAAATAAACAGGTGCATATATTTGTTACAAAATTGAAACAATTTCTCCCAATTATATTTTTACATGAACTTCTTTTACACGATTGACCCAAACTCTTAGAAAATTTTGTTTTGTGTCCCTCCAATGTTGTTATTATTTTAAGACAAAATAATGAACTGCCGGGATGGTTTCAGGAACAAATATTATTTAATACTTGACACATTCCACAACACAAGATAGGATACAAAACATACATCATCATTCTGCTAAGAAGTCTCGCCTTTTCATGCTTTATTTTGCGTGAAAATCAACAAATGGAAAATTAGTTTTTAAACCTTTATTTTATACAAAATAACTAAAATATTTTTCGTGTTAAGAAACAAAACAAATAATATTAAATTAAGTTTCTCGTTTTTTCAGATTAGGTATGTCAATAATTACTCATTAAGAATATCAAAATTTGACATACCTTTTCTGTCGTTCCGGGGAGCTGGTGTTTTATTTCTTTAGTTGCAATGAAAATAAACTCATCATCTTATGTAAATGAAAACTGTAAACTTCCTTGTAAATAAAAATATATATTCATTAATTACTACAGTTACACAACACAGGTTACATAATAGAGCAAAAGGCGTTCTGTCTCGTTCAAGTTAGTTCTGCTTTTACGCTGCTCACTCTAAACAACAGCGTCCTCTGGCGGGAGTCACATGGTTTCAGCTGGGAAAGTATTCAGTTCGGAACATTTCGATAACTCTTACGTAATGTCACATGATTCACGTATAACAATAGCGAAAAGCGAAGTAATCCCTTTGAATAATAAAATTCAAATGTTTGATCGCCTTGCAGGTTTTAAAAAGAAATAATTTTGGTCTACGTGAAGCTACCGTTAGATCTATCCAAGAAAAAATGAAGCTGCTTTTAGAAAGTCGGTATGTTCTGGAACAAAATTAAGTGCTAAATGGTCTTTATACTCGAAAAGATGTAAAAATCGTAACTAGAGAACTCGAGGTTTATTGCAGTATTTTTGCTAATTCCTTAAAATTCGAATGCAGTTTTCTATTTTTCCATAAATACGATGCATTTTTTTTTTTTTTTTTTTACTCTTATTCTTCGGGGACGTATCTATCGCGTAACAGAATTAGATGTATTTACTTTTCAATTTTCACAGACACATAACTTTTAGCGGAAATCTTTACCTAAACTCATAGAGTAGCAGTATTCCTTGAGTACTGGTTAAGAACCGCTATGATTTATGTTCTTCATGGAATTTTAGAAATACATGTGTCAATACGTCTAGATTTCCTCGAGATTTCTTCAAATTAATCACAGTTCTTCAATCTGTGAGCCATTCTTTGGGAGTATCTAGGAATTTTTACATTTTTTCTCATTGCCTAATTCAATAGTTCCCAAAGCTTGCACCACGGCACAGCAGGGTGTCTCGACGTCTTCATAGGAGTGCCAGGAAAACCACATATTTTTTTTATCTCTTACTTAGAATTAGTCCTAGTTTTATAAGCGATAAGTAGCCGGTGGAAACCAAAGGTTTCCAGAGATTGAATGAGCTGGGAATCATTGGAATAGTTTAAATTTGTCTTTAGGCAAAACTGCCCATTCATCAACTGTTCACAGAGGAGTGTGGGGAAGTCATAAATATCTACTTGTAGCCAGCGTTTCTTAACTTTTTGAAGACGGACACTTTCGAGAAGAAAACTCTGGTGAGGACGGAAGTTTTTGCAACATTGCTTAAACTCTTTCCTGTCAATGATTGGCAGTTCTAAGTGTTGTTTGACAAAAGGACCGGATAGAATGTTGGTCACCTGTTGGGCAATAGGGAGGTTTGCGCTTAGGTAGACCCTAACAACACATGATTCTTCATTTTTCAGGGGAAGTTCTCTCTGAAAGCCGCTTTGTAATTAAATGTCCGTTTTCAATTCAAGATACTTTCGGAAATATGTTTGAAAATAGAAGGCATGTTCTTTCCTGCGATTTCCTTGTATCATTCTTAAACCATTATTAGAATTTTCGTTCAGTAAGTTATTCTATTCATGTGCATTAATCGGGAAAATCTATTATAATTATTTCACTTTGCAATTTATAGAAGGAAGTGGCCACAGTACCGTTACATGATATAATTATCAAATTATATTATATACCATTTCATAATTTAATACATAGACATTCTGAATTATCTATTTATACGCACAAAAATTTTTCACTCATTATTTTGGATGAGTAAATTATTTTTAGCACCTATTAGTCTGAATAAATAAGTAATACTTTTGAACAATGAAGGAAAATGTTCAATTCATTAAGAGTTATATTTCATATTTGCTGCGCTATATATATATATATATATATATATATTATAAATGAATTTTGAATTAATTAGTCTTGTAATGTTTTAATTTTCATTGAGTTTAATAAAAAAAACTGGGATAAGCTATGACATACATTGAAATACGGTTATTGTATGAATATTCATTAGTGTAGTTATAAAAGAAAACTTTAACTATTCCACACAGCAATATATCTTTTGAAATATTTAAAGGCGTTGCTTTAAACTTTTGCTTTGAATATTTTATAAAACATTGCATTTGCCAAATGAATGTTTATTTCCCTTTAGTCAAAGATCAAATATTCAAAAACATATTTAAATGTATGTAGCATGATCATATATTTCACAATCTTTAGTAAATACATTACAAATTTGTAAATGTTATAAAATTATTTTATCTGTATCAAAATAATTCATCAATCTTATACTTAAATGTTGAAATTTTTATTTTGAATTAAGGCTGAAGTTCTTCAAGAAATGTATAATGTTATAATCTTTAGAAAATTTAGATAAATATTAGTCTTTATAATCAAGAAGTTTAATATAAAAGAAAAGAAAAATATTGAGTCTTTATAAATGTCATACAATTTCAATTAAATTCCGATTTTCTCAAATCAACGGTGATTGATTAAAAAGTTTTATTAACGGCGCACTAAAAGCAACACAAGGACCATTGGTGACGGGCCTCGTGATTTTGAACCTCGGTCATGTGATGAGGATGACACCTGAGCTGGCACCCCCTCTTCTAACTTCCACACCACGCCACTGGAAGGACTTTAAGCTTCGACAGACTGAACGTGCATCAGTCTCGACTACACAGCGAGTCTTCAATGACATCAACACGATGATGAACTGTTTTAATATTGTTTAATTCTCTGAAACTCAAAATAAATAACTGTGAAGTGACACACAAATTATACGCTAATAAAGGGCAAATGTACATTAAATATATGTTTATTTAAAAATTCTTTACAAGCATCGATTGCAGGAATATTTTATTCAGTAGATTTTAATGATGTTTCTACGATAACTATTTTTTGCAGTTTCTTAAAAGAACAGAAAATGTTGAGTTCCATTTTACTCTAGAATTATTATACTTTTTCTGAAATTTCTGAAATAACCTTATTAGAAACACGACAAACATTAAAATAAGTTAAAGTTTTTATGTTCGTTATATAGCATCCAAATGTACCTTGGAAGCTATTTAAAAAAAATTCACATATTTCCCTTAAATGAAATTCACATTAAATGAAAAAAATTTAAAAGCTTACGGTGGAGACTTTTAATGTCTGTGGAGAATACGGGTAACAAAAGTTTTGAACGCATAAAAATTTGCTGTATTGATATAATAAATCTATTTTCCAAAAAGAAAAAAAAAAAAACAAAAACAAAACATTTGGATTTATGCTAGATCAGTATCGAAAAACAAGCTATTGATTGGAGTTTTATAAATTTTATTGAAATATTGTTTACCATCTGGATTTTTACAAAATTATACTTGAAATTATGAAGTCAAATGCTAGTTCATTGTAATTTTAAATGAAATATTTTATTTTATCTGTATAAAGAATGTATTAGAATGGAATTAAACAACTGAATCCTAAAAATTTATTTTTACTTTTCTTGTGATTAATTCAATGTTTCAAATCAAGATTCAAGAGAGGTTTTCCAATTTTGATCTGGAAGTTGTAACTATTGACTCAAGGGCGAAAGTATTTGTAGGAAGGTGTGTTAAGTCGAAATAATTCTGATTCGAAATTTTTGCGCTTTCACATTGAGAATATATTTTCCATCTTTTAAAAAAATTATTTATAAATGATCAATCATATACTTTAAGTTCGAAAGCTGTAATTTAATTTCTTGAAGTTTTATTACCAATTTGATTTTTAATCAGCTTTTACAACAAAGGTAAATGTTTTTTTCTAGTTAAATTATCAGTAATATATTAATTAAAAAACTAAAAGTAGAAATTCTAAATATGTTTGCATAATTATAAATGTCCCTGATTACAACAATAAAAATTGAGAAAATGTAAATGCGAATCTGAGTTGTGTATGTTATTTTTTGAAAAAATGCTTTTAAAATTCTCAGAATCAATCGTAATCAACGACATCCGTAAGGAATAGTCTATGCAGTTTACATTTACAATCAAATGACGTTGATTCAAATATTGCTAACTTGAATTCAGTGTAAAGAGAATGCAATAAAATTATTTAAAAAATAGATAAAGACATTTTGCAAAATGCTTAATCAAATACATTCTTTTTTTTTTTAAAAAAAAAAAATCCCAATTTACTAAAAAAAAACCAAATAATAAAAGTTTTACAAAATATTATCAAGAAATGGCGTTGAGAAATACAAGACTATTTGTATAAATTTACAATACATGTATATTTGTACAAATAGACTATTTGTATAATTCTATTCAAAGGAATTATATGGAGTATTGAAAGAAAAGAACGAAATAAAATGTAGTATTATTTCATCTAAAATGCCCCAAAATTAACTGAAGTAAGTTTATTGAATGTCTTTTTCCTTGGATTTAAAATTACAAATGAAATGATTTTTTTAATTTTTTCTATTATAATTTCATATTTGAACAGTTATGAAATAAATGTAATAATTACTTTAGAATTTTGGTGAAGTTTTATAGCGCGAGAGCCAAATACGGTTATGCTGTGCAAAAAAAAGGTATAACTATGATTTAAATGTTTGAAAAACGGAAAATAATAAAATTGGTTGACAAGAAGGAGAATCGAAACTGCGCTATCGTATCCCGCGGGCGCGTCACCCATGTTTACCACAGACAGTAAACTCTATAGGAGAGAAAAAGAACACTACGGTACTTCAATTGTCGTGAACATAAATTGCAAAACTCTATAGCTTTCCATTTTGATTAAATAATATGTTTTCATAATTTTAATAATTATAAACTGCTTCAATTAACGAAATTGTAATTTCTATATATAATGAAGTGTAGTAAATATATCCTTTTCCGCGTACGTGACATACTTTCTCCTCTTCAACGGTAACGGTAACGGCTAAAATTACGAGGTACCTGTTTTAAAATTAAAAACATACCCTCTCATCAGAATTACTATTAAAAAGTTAAAGTGCATCATTTAATAAAATTTTAGCTTAATTGTAATCAACTATAATAATTGTGATCAAGGCAACAAGCGCCTGGGCGTTCGGCAGAGTGAGGAACTGCCGAAACAAAGTTGGAAAGTAAAGTTACGAAAGCGCATTGCCATTAGACGCTGTAGCCAGTAAGCTAAGAAGCATAGGGGGTGGGACTTCAGTTCAAAGGCGAAAACGACTTCGAGAAAGCTGTCGTCCGCGGGTTTTTGAGAGGTTGTAACTAGATAAAAATAAAGTTAAAATTAAAATGAAATAAATAGAAATGCCGTACCGAAACCAATTTAAAGAAAAATGCAATTTAAAAGTTTGAGGGAAAATTTAAACGCGAGGAGATTGAGTTATTCTCCTCTTCAAAGCATACAATCTCTTTACATATTTAATTTCCTTAACAGCATTTAAAATATTCACCAAAAGTGTTGTAAAAAATTTTTTTAAAAGAAAAACGAGCTTAAAAAGGTAGTAAAAAATATGTTTTTTTATGAAATGTAATAAATATAAAAGATATAATCGTATTTGAAACTTTTTTTATTTGTAGCAGAATTCGAAACTGATGAAAAGAATTAATTTTTCAAAATGCAATTAATACATAATAAAAACCAACGTTTTTAAAAACAACGTTTTTATATAGTGGCAAAGTTTATTAAGAAAATTATTGAAATATTAGTTAAAACTGGTCGCAAATATCTAAATATTGCATTGTTAGGCAAGTAAGAACGGTTCCCGAAATTTCAGAGCTCTAGCTTGATAGGAAGTTGGTTAATTTAACGATAGAAAATTTTATGACACACTGATACACACAGAAACACACACCAAGTGAAATACATAAAAACGTTAAAAGTAACTAAAATTAATTAATTCTTCCGGTAAATTAAATGGTTGGAATGCAGTTTAACCCAATCACTCTTGGTGACAAGAATTATTTGGCAGTATTTTGCCAAATGTGGCTACCCTGGTTCGTTTTACGGACTTAACTTTCAGCCAAACAAAAAAAATCGCCATGTTTGGTGCCAATTTTTGAAATCGCGCCAAGTGGTTGGGATAAACTGCATTATTGAAGAAAATACTAGCTAAAACGTCGCAAATGTCTAAATATCGCATTGTTAGGCGAGTGAGAACGATTTCCAAGGTTTCAGAGTTCTAGCTTGATGGGAAGTTGGTTAAATTAACGATCGAAAATTTGATGACACACACAAACACACCAAGTGAAATTCAGAAAAACGTTTTAAAAAATATAATTGCATTTGGAACCTTTATATATATATATATATATATATGTAGCGGAGGAAAGCCTTTTTACTCAGATTTTCTAAAAATCTTTCCTACGTCATCGTGTGTGACGTAAGCACAATTGGACAACTACCACATTAGAGCGTTAATTGCTCTGTTTGGCGATCTTGGCACGTTTCGAAAAAAAACTTCAACCCCTCTAAGTAAAGATTCCTCGTTCAATGTAATAAAGGCTTATTTAAAAAATCAAAGGAAACTCTCATATAAATAGCAAGATGTTGGCTGGATCGCTGTTTAGACGACAACACTTTCAGAAAACAAGATCGTTGAAAGATGGTAATTGTCCAGAAAAAAACAGTGTTTGTCCCACGGATCGCTTACGCAAGTTTGCTACAAATTGGTCTCTCCCAAGGACAATTAATTGGCAATCAACCTTTAACTAGAAATCAGGATTTGGCGGGGAAAAACTTTTAACCCCGTAGAGTAAAGACTCCCCTTATAATTCACAGTTGGTGTTCGTTTTTGGATTTTCGATCATTCAAAAATATTTTGAATTGAGCAAGTGGATAAAACGCACGAGTAGCAACAGAATTTGATATAAATATCAACTAGAAGCTTCATAAAACATTCTTGCTTTCATTCATCAAAACAGACTTGAAAAAACTAATGGAAAAATGTACTGCAAAAAGTACTTGGAAATTTTGGGGAACATACCGACCATTGACACAATATCTAATTTGACAAAAGGTATGAGATTTTTAATCTTTTAAACGAATTCACTTTGCAGGATAACGCAGTTTATTCTACTCGCCCAAGGAACAATGATTTGACACTCTTTTGTTATCCTTAATAATGATTATACCTTGCATAGAAATGAACTCTGGGACATACTCCCGATGCAGTATCATCTTCAGAGAACTTTTGGGGCAATCAATATCGTATAACAACAACAAAAGCAGAACTTCTTTTTATAGAGGATGAAATACTTAGATGAAAATGATGAGAAGAAAATTACTTCTTAAAAAGGGATAAAATGCTCTTTGTTGCTCTTCATCTCGCCAATCAACCAATCAACTTTTATTATTTACATTGCATCGAAACTGAATTCGGGTTAATTTTTCGATTACGAAAGTATTATTAAAATGTATTATTTGTATGTTGTGTGTGTGTGATTATAATTAATGACAGTTTGAAATATGATGTAAAGTCATATCTTGCTTTACAACTGAGTGGAAAATGGATTTACGTCCAATTGGTAATTAAATAGTAATGAATCAATTATTGCAAAATTTGTTTTCATCTTTTGTTGGGTGACATTTAATGCTACATTAGTTGAAATAAGTCTTGTGGTGCATTTTATCACATTTTTTGAAAAATTTAAGTAATCCTATAAATGAACTGTAGATTGGAATGTAGTTTAGCCCCACTACTTATTGAGGGAAGATTTGTTTGGCAATAATTCGTCAAATGTGGCAATTCTTTATTTACACACTGTGACTTGTTACAGTAGACTAGTCAACGTGTGCCTGGCTATTCAAAGAAATCGTTAATTTGGCGACTTTTGAAATGTCGCTAAGTAATGGGGGTTAAACTACTTTTTTAACGATTAATTTAAATTTATATGCCTAAATTGTTTTGTGAGGGATGGAATGATGGGGAAAGTTTATTTTTTCGCATAGTTAAACTTGTTCATTCTAGAATTACGCAATTTTCAATTTTTTTTGACATGTTTCATTTCACTGTAGTTATTAAATCTTTTTTTTTTTTTGACTTAGTGAATCTTGGCAGATTACTTTAATAATCTGCCAATGAAGTGTTCTGAATGTGTCAAAATGATCAGGGTAACTCCAAATGTCATGATAGCATTTCATTTTTTGAGTAATGCATAGCATGAAAAGTATAATTGGATATTCTTTTGATAAATAAATAGATGCTTGCACTAGTCAGTTACATGTTTTTTTCTTCTTCCAAGTATTGCTTTTGAATTATAAATAACTCTTATGTTGTTTATAAGTGTAATGTTAATGAACAATCAAAACAATCATTTTTATTGAAAAGAGTTACATAAATTTTCAAATAATTACAAAAAAAAAATTTTATTAAAAAAAATGAGAATTTTTGTGTAATGAGATATTGATTAATCTAAATGAACTTTCTAGACCAGTACTTGTAATTCTAACAATTAATTCTTAATGCTTAGATTAAATGCTTATTTAATTATGAAATATGATTTCTTTAATTCTGGAATTTGATAATTTGAAATGTTTGTAGTTATTTAGGTAGCTGTCATTGAAGTGGTTGCTCTAGATGACATTAAACCCTTACTGGTGTATTTCTATGGTTTTTGTTGTGGGTAGTGGCACAAATGAGGTTGGAAAGCAAAATGTTAGGATTGCAAAAATTTGGATACAGGAATTTAAAGAAACGTTAATTGCAATATATTCATTTTCTCTACAGCTCAGCTGTAAAATTGTAATACTGGCTAAGTTGAGCTATAAATATATTTACATATTAAAAAAATAGCACTAATTGAAAAAATAGCACTTTGCTTTTCTAGCATCTTTCAGAATCAAAATGAGGTCATGAAACACTTAATACACAATATCCGATATTACACAATTGAATAAATCTCAGTGCTGTTGTGACTAGTGTAAACACTCATTTTTTGTATAGTCAGTTGTTTCTGTTTTGTCACAAATGTGTATACTTTCTAAGAATAATACAATGTATTTTATTGTTTTATTTGACTTAAGTTATTATTTTCAATAACTATTATAAGAGAGGTCATTTTATTTATTTTTTATGAAATTATATATTACCAATAATAAAAATTATGAGTTTTTCATTTTAATTTAACAAAAAAAAATTTATTAAAATTAAATTTTAATTAAATTAGAAAATCTGTATACCAAGTTTTATTGAAATTAACAAGTTATTTTAATGGTATCATGCATTTCTTATCTGTTACAAGAATTTTAAATACTATGATCTATTGGGTTTTGGGGAAATTCGAGATCCATTTGTTCATTAACAGATCCAGATTCTTATAACATGCTTTCTTTTAACTGATGTACTGTAGACATGACATAATAAAATCTGATTGTATTTCTTATTTGAAAGAAGTGGATAGTAGTTACACATCAGACATTTTTTTTATTATTTGTATTTTAATGAGGTTTTTATTTCTTAGAACTTTTAGGATTTTTAATATATTTTTTTAAAAAAGTATTTATAAATTACTATTACATTTATTAATTTAAAGGTTTAATAAAATTCTGTTTCCTTGTGAATGCATTTTGTATTGCAGCTGAAATCTGATTTTGAAGTAAAATTTTAATAATTGGAAAAGTAATTCTGATGTTATTTTTGCTAATTTAATCAATATATAAATAGATATTGTTTTATTCATTAATTTCTGGTGCTTTCTCAAAATATTATTTAAGAGATGCTGTGAATTGTACTTATTTTGATTTTTCGATGAAGAGTTTTGTATGTTTCATAATAACTTTTTTTTTTGTACATGAAATTTATATTCCATTGTAATAAAAAAATGTGTCAAAGTGCATGATAGTTGATATTCTTGATTAGTCTTAATGCTTAGCCTATTATTAGATTCTTTTCATTTTCATTGTGTGATTAGGATCTTATTACTTATCTTTATTGCATGGTTTTTATGAGACCTTAATTTCTTTTTGTCTATATCAATAATTTTTCATTCATGTTTATGAACTAATGAAAATATTCACTGAAGAAAATATTTATTTTAATAACTTATGAACTTTGCTTTAACTTGTGACACATGAAATATACATAATGTCCTAGAAGAAAATGATTAATTTATAAATGTTTCGATATATGTGTGAAATAGTAAATAGTTTGAAAGTCAAGGCCAACTTGTAATGGGAGACAAGTAAGCAGACTGTTTATGGAAAAAATCTTAATTCTTTAACTTTTTGTTTAAAATTAATGTATTTTTTTTTGCAAAAATATCCAAAGACATTAGTACCTAGATATTCTTATCACTACAGAATAATATGTATCATTTTTCTCTTTTTAATCATTGAATAAAAAGTTTGATTGTATAGTTTCTTCACTTTGTGTATGTGTTAAATATATACTAAAAAGGAATACAAGAGTGGTTTATTATTATTTTTTTTAAAAAAACTGTTTTAGTATTTTCTGAAATGTCTCTTGAATTCACATTACAAATGGGTAATGTTCTTAATTTGTAAAGACCTGTGTGGTGACCGGGGATGACAGAATAGTCTCACTGTAGCTCATGCATGTCGTAAAAGGCGACTAAAATGGGTACCCAGCGTCTGGGGGTATAGCCAGGCACCCTGCCCCTGGGGATTATATCAGGGGACCTCAGGGACTTGCCTTCTTCAGGTAAGTACGGGCATCATGACCCCGAGGCACCTTAGTGATCTTTTTCTTTCCCATGGGGTTTACTGTCTTTGGTAAACACGGGTGACGCACTCCCGGGATACCCTAGCGATCCTTCTCTATTTTCGACCCTCCTTCTTGTCAACCACTTTTTATCTTTTTTTCAACTTCACGTCAAGACCACAGTTTAATCTTGTTTGGCGCAGCATAGCCATATCTGGCTCTTGCGCCAATAAACTTTACAATCACTCACTCACTCTTAATTTGTAAATGCAGTGTTAATTCTCTAAATATAATTTTTGAATATTTTTTTCAGAGAATGAAATTCAAGCACTGAATTTGAAAAGCAAGCAACATATGCCATATTCAGTGCTAGGTAAGTTTTTTTTCTCTAAGGGGAAACATGGCATATTTATATTTGGTTTTTTGAATGGCAAATTGCATTTTATATAAAAATTAAAGATAATTCTGTGTTTTAAAATGTTTTAATATTAAAAATGAGTCATGAGGAATTCATTTTTAATGAAATATTTGCTTTTCTCTACTTTCTCCTTGTTTATTAAAATTTCACTAAAAGCAACTTTTTGATTATCTTGTAACAAGGCTTGAAAATTCACTTTGCAAAACTTTGTTAAATCAGAAAGCAGCTTGTTAATTCATATATCTATTTGGAGCCCATTTTGTGGCAGATTGGAGCCTAACACATATACTCAAAACGTCACAGCATCAGTCTTCATAATAGTTTGAACAAAGGTGTTAACCACTTTATCAATAATAAATTTACCTGTATGAGATATATTATCCCAATCATTTACATAAAAATGAACAGCTGTTTGGTTTTAATAACAAATTTTTTTTTTTATGTAATTAAGTATCTTTTGGCATTCAAATATTTCATAATTATTCTTTTAAACATATGTATGTGCTGTGAACAGGAGCCAATAGATGGTTAGAATATCATATCATCTGCTGGTCCTATCTAGAAATTATTTTCAGCCTTTTGGAAATTTGAATGCATAATTAAATGTATGTTTTTTATGCAAATATGATTTTTATTATGTCAATTAATAAATTACTTTTATTTGTACACAAAAAATGTTTCAATGTAATTAGTGAGAGATAGAATAAAGAGGAAGTTAGATTTTTTGGTACATTTCCGTTAGCAGGGTATCAGACAAAATCTGCCTAGCTTAAAAGTTGGCACAATTTTTGCCAAGTCTAACTATTGATGTGAAAAGAGTATTAGACCCTGGTGGACTTTTATTTTTATTACATTTAATTCAGGCATATAAGAAATCATAAACTTTTAAGTTTGGCGATTTTTGTGTGGTACCCAGCTAACAGAAAAGTACCAATATTTATTATCATTGACTTTTTTTTTATTAAATATGTTTAAATAAGTAATTATGTTTTTGTTTTCCATTTTTTACTATATTTATGTGAGTGTATATATTATTTTTTAAGGAGAATTTTCCTCTATTGGGGATGTTAAGAATGTGGAGCTTCAACCAGAAAGAGTGGTAAGGTTTATGTGTTTATATATTTTCTGTAAATCTTTGTATGCTGCAAAGTTTATTGAAGGCCATTTCTACTTTATCTTCAATAGAATCAGAAGTTTATAAATAGGCTTGATTACTGATTCATTATTTGTCAAAATTCATGGAAAATTGTGTGTGAAATTTATCTCTGTTTATGCAGTTATATAAAAGTGAGGTTTTCTTCTAGCTTATCCTTTAATTACTATAAAAAAATATTAGTAGAGTGGAATGAAGTAAAAACATGATTATTGCTCTCATTCTCAAAAAAATATTATTTATTTTTAATTAAATCCAGTCTTGGTTTTGTCTGTTTGCTTTGTTTCTTGTTTCAATGCACTTTAATGCTCTAATTCATATTTAAGCTATAAAATAGTTATTTGTTAACTGTTTATATAAATTATACCTTATGTTGTGAAAATGGATACTGTGTGTATGTGCTATCAAGAATTGCTGCTAGTATGTTAAGGCCCCCCCCCCCAACTTTGTGTATTTATTTTAAACTTCATAATGGAGATCATATATATTAATAAAGTAGATGTGCTATTGATAGGACTATGTACTTGACCAATTTGTGAAAGAAAGGAAGGACATCACTTTTTCCAGAAACTGTCTCTTTTGTCGTAAGCACTTCACAGGCAATAGGTGTGTATCACTTTTAATTGAATTAATCTGTTCTGCTTAACAAGTATGATAAAAAAAATTTAACATTTTTAATTTTGACTCTATTTCAAATGGTTTTCAGTGTTCATTAGAATTATGATATTAATGTGTATAATTTTTATTTACATGAATACCAAAAGTGTCTTGGTATTCAGAATGTCTTAATAAATTTAATGTGAAATAAAAATGCAAACAGTAATTATTGGATATGCCTTAAAAGCACACTGATAAACTGATATATTTTTTAAAAAAACTATGAAATGTATTTACGTAATTTTTTCTAAAAATATGCAATATATGTGAAAGTATTCATTCATATTATATTCATAATGGAAAATGAAGGATGTGTATGCTGATATTGTCAAACTTTGTAAATAGTTTTTATCTTTTGGAATATCATAATAAAAAAAATTTTTGTTGGCTATATTATTTTTTAATTAATATGATTATTATATGATCTTATTTATTTACAATTGCTTAAAACACACATGAATAAAAAGCTCTGTTTTTAATTTAAATAAAAATGATGAACATTCAGTTGAATACTAATGCTATGCAAAGATTTTGTATGCCATTCCGTTAATGGAACTGCTTTTTCAGTGTTTGTATCTTTCTTGACTTGTCCCGTATATATATATATTTAAATTCAGATAAGTAGTTTCTAATACTAAACTCTCTCTCTAAAAAACCTTACCCTTCCATTTTTTTATGGTGTGTTGTCAGTTACATTACAAAGGTGTATTCTAAAATAATTAAAGTTGTGAAAAAACTTTAAGTATTACGAGTTTGATAAACTAAATACCAAAACACTTTTTGAAGCAAATATTTTTTTTATCAATTAATGAAATAAATAACAAAGATAAGTATTTTCTTTTACAATATGATCTTGGCCATAACTTTATGATTGTTTTATAATGATAGTTTTTACTTGCAAGATTATGTGTGATTTATTAATCCTTTTTTTTCTCTGTATATTATATATATGTAATGATATATCTTTTAATTTAATAATTTCTCTTAATAATAATATTTTCTATTCTATCTCATTCCCTAATTCAAAAGTAAAGAGTTAATTTTTATTTCTCGATCCCATTCTAAATTATCCTTTTATTTATTAGATCACATGCTCATAAAACTGGTTAAATTTGCATTCCTACGATCATAAATCTGCCAAAATAATCCCTATTAGACTCCTTGTCTATTTTACATTCCCCAGAATCCGTAATCCTGTACCATATGTTATATAACATTTATTTTTAAAGATCCCTGCTATATAATGAAGAACTCAACAAATTCTCGCTCTTATGCTCTGCTCTCTTCTCACCTCTGCTGTAATCTTCATATGGTTTCTCACTCCGGCTACCAAGGCCGGAAGCTGGTCTAAGTCTATCAGTGCGTAATGCTCTCTATGCTAGCATCAATAAATATCCTTGTTATGAAAAAAAAAGAACTGTTCATTTCAGTCATGTATTCAGACTGTATTATTAATGAACTAACATTGTAAATATCTTTCATATATATATATATAAATTTGTGCTTTATGCAAAACAAATACTTTGACTGTTGATGTTTCACTTTTAAATAATAATTATATTGTCAGTCCAGTTATTCATGATATTACTCTTTAAAAACTGTATCCTCTTTATTAACAAACTTAGTTTTGAGCCTATAATTTTGTTGAAAAAAATTGTAGGTGTAATATTTTATGTATTTCTTAAAATTATTATACATGTATAGAGATTGTTATACATTACTAAAATTATTATATAGCACTTCATTCAGCTAATTTAAATGCTTGGAAAATTGGAATAATAATTTTGATATCTTTTTTTCTTACAAGTATAAGTGTAATAGAAACCACACACATTTTATTAGAAGAGCAAAATTATTTATTACTGCCATTATTATGCTAATCCTATTATATAATTATTAATTATTTGATTTAAAAATGAATAATGTGAAGTTAACATAATAAAATTGTTGTCAAATATGAAACAAATAAGATTTTAAACATTTTTTAAAAATTCTCGTTGGGGATTATTCAGTCACCATTAAAATATGTGATTTGTTAACTTTATTATTTTGACTATGTTCTGTGATTTGCAGCAATCCTTTATTCAATTATAATAAAAAAAATTAATTACATTGTAGTTAATAATTTCATTCATCCTCTGTTCATTGCTTTTAGGTCTGTTCTTCTCAACCATTTGATGGAACAGCATAATTTCCTCATTGGAGCCCCTGACAACATTGGTAAATAAAATGAATTGAATTTCATATATCTACTTTCATATTTATTAATAATTAAAGTTATTTTTCTGTTATTTAGTATTCATCAATGAACTACTGGATCATTTAGAGCAGATGCTTAAAGAGTAAGTATCCTACTGTCATTCTAAATGTTTGATAATATATGTGTGAATTGAAATTGCTCCTAAGAATTACAATTTATTAACACATTTTTTTTAAATATTTTATTATTTCTATTTTATTATATAATATATTCAATTTTATTTTTGTACTTTTCCATTAAAGGAGGGGTGTAAAAAAATCATGTTGAGCGAATTTGGAACCACAATTGCAATTCTTCACCTCCCTCCTGACGCAGTACTACTGTGCTTGCCTATGATATCGCTCTTGTTTGCATATGAGGCAGTTTGTTGGTCTGTAATTTTACCGCTATGGATGTCATGACTTGGGAATTGCCAAAGGATGAAAAGTCTGCGATTCAAACAAAATTACATAAAAAACAAAAGGCTTTTTGTTTGATTATTTTGAACAAAAGGCCTTATCAAAAACATACAGTTGTACTCAAAAGGCCATGAGATGAAATTGAGTTTTGAAAAAAATGCCATGAAACGGCTTTTCAGAAAAGGAGCTTGCAATGAGAGAAAAGGATTGTGAAAGCAAAATTAGTTTGAAGGTTCTAGAATCCCTTGCCTCTTAATTGTGAGGTTTATATATTTGTGGTGCCAGGAGATGACATCAATGGAATTTTGCAAATTACAACTCAAGATGAATCATAATACAACTATTGATTGGAATAGCTAAATGTGGGAGTTTTGTATCACAGCTTTAATTTCCAGGCTATCAGTGAAAATCAGCAGATGCAATAAGATTGTCGAATTGGACGAAAGCCTTTGTACCCAAAAGAAGCTCATTGTTGGGTGAGTTCTACAGCAATGAACTTTCGGCAACTTGTGTAGAGAATCAAAGGAATGCTTTTTAGTTGCAGTTCCTGGTTAATCGGTGGAAAATTGGAATGGGTGTCATAAAGGAGAATGTTATGGATGGATTGTAGGAAGGGATATAAATTGAATGAACTGCAGGATGCTAGCTTCAAACATTTTACCATGAACCACAAATTTTACATTGTTCATCCAGAAAGTGGATGTCATATCCAAATTATAGAGCATCTGTGGGAAGCACGAAATTGCACAAAACATTATCAAGGCACAAATGCATACAAAAGCTAACATGTTTTCTTCAGTGTTGTAAGCTATTAAAAATTTTATGACTCCCCTATTAATTATTGAAAATTATGATCAAGATTTCAGATTTTTGCTTATTTTGTGTTTGATGTTGATTTGGCGAAAAAAATTTATCCATTGCCAATGGCCCTCTTTAATGGAAAAGTACCTTTACTTCATTAATGGAACTCATCATTCTTCTATTTAACTGCTTTTGCACCTAACAACAAATAAAAAAAGGAATCTGTATTGTACAAATTTGATTTCATATTTCCTTCATTTTTTTCTGTTAAAGTTTCTCAATGGACACAAACAGCATAATGGATAATTCCTTAAGCAATGTTGTTGATATTTTGGGTAAATGTTAGAATCTTAGGTTTTTTTTTATCTAATTTTCACTATCCTTATTCCCACTTAGAAAATTTTTGCAGTAAATGCATAAACTTTCAAATAATTAACAAATAAATTATAAATAAAATATTTATCATTTACCTGGAATAAAAGCAATGGTTCAGTTGAAAATAGCAATGTAATAGGTATGGAAGTAATGTTACACAAAAAGTCATTTGGATTGAGCTGCCACCCCTTACTAATCTGCTTTGGAAATAATGAGCCAAATGTTTTTCAAAATACTAGGTGTGGGTGTTAAATAACAAGACTGACACTGCAACGGAAGAAGTACGTATGTGCCAGTGACTGACAGATGTTTAGCATGAAGCTTTCTCTTTCAAATGCAGTGCCTCTCACTTCTGTAAGCAATTCCGTTTAGCCTTGGCCTACGTTGGCTTGAGAGTTATTTTTTTGTTTCACTGGAAAAAAAGATAAGGTGTAATAATAGAGCAACAAATTGTTGTGAATTATAACTTGAATATTGGAAAATTTGCATCTGATAATTTACTGAAAGAAGTGTATGGTAAAGAATGTTTATTGCATGCACTTATTTTTGAATGGTTTAAGTGTTTTCAAGATAACCGAGAAGATGTCAAAGATGATTCTAGCCTGGGTCGACATAACATGTGAAAAATGGATGACAATATCAAACAAATCAGTATTCTGGTTTAATCTGACTGTCAGTTAAGTATTCATGTGATTTGTTGAGACTGTAGGGATTGACAAAGAATTCATTCTGCAAATTTTATGAAAAAAAATTTTACATGTAAAAAGTGCTGGCCAAAATGGTGCTCGAAACTCTCATATGAACTAGTAACTCCCAAAAATGTTTGTACTGAGACTTTGAATTTTATTGAAAATAGCTTAAACTTATTGTAAAGGATAATAACATGACAAATTGTGGATTTTTACTTATTATCCTGAAATGAAGTACCAATCTATACACTGGAAGAGCCCATCTTCACTGAAAGCTAAAAAGTTGGAATGAGCAGATCAAATTTCAAAGCAACGATTATTTTTTTATTGTATTCATGGGAATGTGTACCTTTCTTAGATTTTTGAAAATCAAACTATTAGTCAACATTACTACCTTCGCATTCTTCCTGAATTTCATGAAAGAATAAGGGGGAAATGACTCGAAATGTGGAAGGGCAAAAGTCATTCCGCATTGTCTGTCAAGGGGTTTCTAGGCCAAGTACAGCATCCCAGTATTGGATAATTTGCGAGATCTTGCTTCATGCATTTTCTACCTGTTTCTTAAGGTGAAATCTGCATTAAATGGAACAAGATATGAGTTCGTTGGAGCTGTGAAAGAGAAAGTGGCATGCATCCTGAAGGAGCTAACAGAAAAAGACTTTCAGCACTGATTCAAACAACCGAAGATTCACACAGAGTATCGTAGGGATAGAGGAGGGGTGTATATAGAAGATGGTAATAAATAAATAAATATGAAATCAAAGTAAAATGTTTTTTACAGCATCAGTTTCATTATTTAATGGCCATACCTTGTATTGAATTTAAAGAATACATTTATGAACTCAGCTATGTAGGGTATAAGAAATTATGTGAATTGTATCTTACAAGAAATTCATTTTAGACAATTGCAATCTATGGTCACCCAACATGACTGCTGCTGGATGCTGGATTAAGATATTAAATTATCCAATTGTCGGCTTAAGAAAAATCGGCTTTATTGTTGGTTTAGAAATTGGCTTAAGGAATCTTTTGTTTTTATTCCAGTACATTGAAATGTGGAGGATTTGTTTTTATTTTTTGAAATTTTACTTTGGGTATAAAATTGTATTATGCTATAAGTAAGAACAATTATAAATAAAAGTACTCAAATTAAAATTACTTTTTTAAAGGGAAGATTTTTTCGATTTTGTTTTTGTTCTAAATATATGTGAATAAAGAGCTAATAATACTCAAAAATAATGATAAAGGACTTAGAAATCTCATTATATATATATATATAATTGTTTAATCAAAACAAAAAGAATCGGAATTTTTATTCAGTAAAAAAAATATCAATTTCTGATTTTAGAAATACTGCTTAAAATTAAAATTCGCTTTTCATAATTTTCTCTATCCAATTCAATCATTTAGTATTAAAACCATACATATATTTATCTTTCAATTAATTTAATTTGTCAAAGTAATATTTTATCTGTTTTTTCCTTTCCATATTTGAATATATTGATTAAATTCAGTCTAATTTTATCTTCTTCAGTTTGCGCTGCTTCTATTGTGAAAAAGTGTTTAAGGATTGGTTCACATTGAAGGAACACATGAGAAAAAAACAACACAAAAGGATCAATCCCCTCAACAAAAGTTATGATCGATTTTATTTAATTAATTATCTGGTAAGAATTTTTTTTTAATTCTCTGTTCTGTGATAACTTAACTTTAGTGTGAGAAATTCCAATTATGCACAAGAGTTCTTCCTATGGTCGAAATATCATCAAAGTAACATCCTTTTGACTTCATGTTATGGGAATGAAGAAAAGTCACATGGGCTAAATCAGGAGAATATGGTGGATGATTCAATACACATTATTTAGGTCAAAAGTATATGAATAATGAATGAATTATTATTGGATCCAATATCAATCAACAAACTCCAACTGTTTTCAATCTCATATTCTGGATGAATTATGATGATCAAGTACTTCAAAACATTTAAATAATACATGCCAGTAGTTGGCGTTGTTTGGTTGAAATGAATTGTTTGTGTACCAATACCCTGTTTTATTGATAATTGTAAATGAGTATTGTTTTGATCATGGATGAAATTTTTCTTGTTTTTTAGGTAGTAGTGAGTTTTTTTTCTTCCAATCTATGTTTTGTTTCAGAATTGTATTGAAAACACATATTTCATCACCTGTAAGCATTAATTTCTAGAAATTTCAATCATTTTCAGCTGCTAAAATTATGTCTATGCAATGCGCACTTCTCATTATTTTTGTTCATTAGTTTAAGTGTGTGGAACACAAATTTAACTTAGGCTTTTCTTTTGCCCAAATCTTCATGCATGATAGTTTCAATAGTTTATTTATTGATGTGCTCAAAAATTCTACCATCATTTTCAGTGACACAGACATTGTTTTTGACAAAATCATGCATTTTTTCAAAAACCTTGGGTGACTGAATTTGATTTAACATTTATCTTCTGTCCAAAAAACTTTGCACTACAGTTCATCAGTGTTTCATTAAACTGTTTATTTCTGAGGCATTTATATAGATTTTTTTGCATTAAACTTAATTATAGCTCTTTTTTCCATCTTAGTAATTCAACATAAAAATCTTGTATTACACTAATGAATGGTTGTGTTTTTAGGGTTAGTTTAATAAATGCACAGAATTTTTGACAATGAGCTCCAACAGATGACCAAAATTTATCAAACATGCATCCTTACACAGATGGTGCAACTGTAGGCTAAAATCTAATACCTGTCTTAATTTTTGTTTTGATCCATTGTATATCAAAATATCCACTTTTGCATTTTAATAGTCTAAATGGGATTTTTAATTTTGGAATATTTTTTTCTGTCTATTAAAGTGTGTAGGAGAGGAGGATTATGTGTCTGGCTTTATGATCAACAACTTTCACTTTAAGTTTTGGTTTCTGCTTAAGACTATGTGGTACAGAAAAATTAGGATAGCTAAATGATTAATTCTATATGTTCTGAAAGTCCTCAAAACGAAATTAACCTTTCTTTTTGAGGAAAATTTTATTCTATAATATTAGGCAAAATATAATATTTTGGTTAGAAAAATTAATCTGTATACAATATTTGACCGAAGATATGATTTAAATATTTAGTATGAAAATTGCATTCCTGTTTCATTCTTCATAACTCTAAAATATAAATATGAAATAAATATAATTAAAAGTAAGTGTTCTAATGTTTTGGAGAGACAGTATTGAATTGTAATCAAGAAGAGTTTTTTAATCAGTAACTTAGCTTTTTTTTTCTGAGAAAATTTAATCATGATGAATGGTATGTTTAAAATATAGCATTACAATTATATTTACATTAAAAAATTCTTAAAATACAAAACATTTTATGACAGAAATTCAAGAATGAAATTAAAAAATTGTCATTTTTAAACAAAATAAATGGATATAGTTTTGAAAAATATGATTCATATGATGAGTTAAGACAGAAAGAGAGAAACATGTTTTATTCAAAGTAATGGCTGAAATGCAGTAGATTTAGTTAATGAATATATAACTTATATTAGCTATCTAAATTATCCCCCCAAATTTATAAAAGATTTAAGGCTGTGGATGGAAACATTTATCTTGTTAACAGAAAGATTTTTTAATTAAAAAAAAATAGAGAATATGCTACTTCATTGTAAATAGAATGATTCATACTTAGGTGTTTGACTTCAATAATGACTGTAAAAGTTGGAAACATTGCATCTCCTAGTTAATGTCCTTAAAAAAGAAATGGGAAATAAAGTGTATACCCTGTGTAGACCTATATTTTGCTCATAAATTTATTGACAAAAAATAAGCTGTTTAATGAGTACACTAATTACTAACCTAACCTTTCCTAATTTTTGAATAAAAGCTTTGAAATAAAATGATGCATTCTTGATCCTAGATACAATTAATATCACTGTAATTTATTGCAAACATTTATAAGAAAATGAAATGGGAAAGTGTAGTATTTAGTTGTCCCATTGAAAATAAATATATATAAACGAACAAAAATGGTTCAGTTCACTATCATGTAACATTCTTAGAATATCCAAAACTAAAGCAAACAAATTACGAGAAGGGAAAAAAAACTAAATGTTGCAGGAAACCACTAAAAATTAATATGCAAATCAAATAAAAATTTACTTAAATAACAATCTAAATTTTAAAACAACCAAAAAATCAAAACAAACTATTAAAAAACCAAACAAAAAATTCAAAATAAAGTGTATATATATATATATATAATTTGAAAATGATTTCAAAATTAAAGTATTTAATGTTTTCTTTTTGGTTAAAAGAAGAGAGAAACAAAAATTGCTGTTTTATATCTATAGTGAATAAAGTAGATAGTACTTGTATGTTATAATTTAGTTAATAAATATAAAATTGATACTTTTAATAATGGTAATCAAAATATTTTATTAGATTCATGAATAAATCTTTTAAAAAAATAAACTTTAAGAATATTCTTAATACACATAAAAAAAGTTAATCCCTATTAATATAAATACTTTTCAATTAAAAAAATACAGGAATGTCTGATACATATAACTATAATAATTGTAAAGGTTTACTGAGTTATAATGAATGTAATTGTTAGGACTTAATAAAGATTTTATTAATGAATAATACCTGCGTATGATTACAGGTAATCTAAATATTGGTAGAGATAAAAATCTTAGAGAAATTACAAATAAAGGTAGAGGTTTCATAATTATTTCTAACAATTATATTACAGAAGAAATTAATACAGACATTGATAATTTTTTAATAAAATTAGAAATTAAACATAATTTACTTGTTTTAAACTTTTCAAGAATATAAATTTTATATTTATGAAGAATTGAAACATACCAGAATTTTAGGATAAACTATAGCACTAACATTAGAGATATAAAAGAAGTTATATTAAAAAATTACAAGATTAATTCATTATATGTTATATTGATATGGTATCAAGGAATTATGCTATTATTTGTAAGAAACTTAATGTTGGTTTGACTTATAAGCATTTGATTAATAAATAATGCTTTTGTTAATGTTACAAATTGTGATAGAGAAATCACCAATAGAATTAAAGCTTCATATAAAAAAAATAGGTTACACTTTGAATAAGATAAAATTCCCTCACATTGTTCTTAATTCTAATGTATCTATTAAATTAAATTTAGATTTGTGTGTGTGTACACACACATATGAGTTTGTGTGTGTATATTGTTTTATATGTGTATAAATAATGATACTTTGTTTCTTAATATTTTTCTCATAAATTTTTGCTTTAATTTTTTAATATTTTTGTTTAATGTTGATTTTATTTTTGTAATTTTTATGTAATTATTTTTGGCTCATTTTAATTTTTTAAAATTATTTTTTACAATTTCTTTGCTTGGTTTTTGAAAAGTGTTTTTTCCCTCAGTTGATAGTGACACATTTTTAAAGTTTGATTGCTATATTTTTTATTGGTTTTATTTGTATGATTTATTTTATCTTTCTATTTTTTTTAAGAAAATTAATAATTGCTTCTTTAATTTCAATATTTTTTTTTATGCTAAGTAAACTGATGTAAATTTTTATTTGTAAAATATCTTAGTATCAATCAATCAGTTTTCTTATTTAGAGCATTTTTCTTGTTGATAATTTAAAAAAAATCACTTGGCTTATTTTTGATGGATTTGGGTATTTTTTGCTATAATATTTTTGGTTGCATTATGTTGCTGGAAGATATAAATTTTTTTCATTCTGCTTGTTTTTGTTTTGTGTTTATTTTGTGCCTCATATTAGAACTATAATTACTGCATGTCTGTTGTAAATTTTAAGTATTTCAATATGTTTGAGTTTGAAGGATCTTAGTGGTATATTTATAATAATTCTTTTTAAATTAAAATTATTAATAGGTGTATAAAATAGTTTTTGGATTATTACATACCTGTGTAATGAATAAAAAAGTAAAAAAAAAAAAAAAAATTACTTTTTTTAAGAAAACTATGCTTTTATTCATTCAATACATTTACAATGCATTTTCTAATATGACATATGTCCACCCTTAGCAGAAATTACCTCTTGCAGATAATTTTGCATTGACTCCACTAGATTAGTACACATGCTCTTGAGTTTATCATCATGAAACCACACTTGAATTGCATTTTTTATCATGCATTCTTTTGCTGTACAACCTATCTTTTCTGAATGCTCCTTCACAAGTTCTCAATGGGACTTAGGTCTGGTGAATTTCTAGGCCAATCAAGCACTTCTAATTTGATTTTCCAGCATAAAAATCTTTACAAATTTTGAATTGTGAACAAGGAGCCAAGTCATGTTGAAATGTTCCATTCACTAATAACTGCCTCACTCAAAGGCTCGCAATTGAAGAATAGGTAAATATTTCTACACTAAAACCAGTTAGGTTGATCCGTCATACTCACTCTAAGCAGATGAAATTGGTTTAAGGGGTTTCAAATAACAAAAAATATAGTTTGTCCTAATTAATTTGCACAGTATAGTACATTTGTATATTTAAGTCTAAATGAATGTTTCCTATGTGTACCTTATTTTTGTTTTCCTTAGCATTAATTTTTAGTTTTATACCATCTTGTTATGATGTAATTCACTGAAATGTGAGGGTTGGATTTGTAATACCAGTTTAAACACATATTATTCTATTGTGATGTATGGAACTGTATTAATTAGATTTTTCTATTTCTATTTTTAATTGTTGCTTTTCTCTTACTTTGCTTTGATTCTTTAATAGTTTGTAATGATCATTTAAGGTTTTTGGTTGTTTTAAATTAGTATATTGTTTGTTGAATTTTAATAAATTTTTGGCTTATTTTCATTAGAGTTTTTTTACTCTTGATAAAATTTATAATTTGCTGTTTGATTATCTCTCTAACTATTTATTTGGTTTTCTTTTAATAGTTTTTGCTTTTTGTTCTAAATATTTTTTCAAAATGTTTTATATGTATCTTATATGATCTTGATTATATATATACTAGCAGACCCGGCCACTTGTTGCTGTGCTTAAGTTATACGTTGAATTATATTATAGTAAACTATTCAATACAGTCAAATTATTATTTAGGAATAAAGATGAAAATGTTGTAGCCGATGTTGAGATTTGAACCTTATGTCAAAATTCAGAGGTGATTGTTGAAAATTTTAGTGGAGTTAATATTAAGCACAAATCAACATAAAATTTTGAATTTTATATTTTATTCATCTCATATTCAAGTATAGTTTTTAATAAATGAGTAATTTACAAAGTTCTTAGATGATAACATATAACAATTTTTTAATGAGGTAGGTAGCGTAGATTATTTATTATTTTTAATAATTATATTCATCATTTTGAACTATAAAAATATTCAATTTTAAATTAATTCAAAGCTAATCGGTGCACAATATTCTTGGTTAACCTGTCTCTTGCTAACACAAATAGATTCAAGGGGTTTCCCACATGTGAGCGTGCAACATATAATTGCCCATGGGAAAAACATGGATTTTCCAAGTCTAAACTGCAAATTGACATTGTTTGGCCTTGAGACTTATTTATGGTCATGGCGAAAACTAAACAAATTGGAAACTGAAGCCTTTTGAAGGATATCATAGATTCTGACTGTATCATTGCAATGTGTGGCAACAGTACCACTTCTACTGTGAACTTTCCAGTCAAAATGGTTCCTTCAAGAATATTTCCGGTGATATTTTTGATGAGCAAACATGTACCATTGCTTAATAGAGGTGGATTCAAATTACGCAGAAGAATAATAGGTGAACCAGTCTTCAACTGAAGATTATGTGGTGGCATTCTGGGCATATCCAGAGAATTTAAAAATTCGATTGGAAAATGTACACTTTTGTTTTCATCAACAACAGAGTCAATTGATTTAAAAGACGTCAGATTACTTGACAATAACTGTTGTATCTGGAAGTTAATTTTTTTACATCAACATTTTTGACTGCCAAAATAGCCCGATTACTGAGCCAGTTATGATCCAAGTGATAGTGATTATTTTGTATGTCCGGGAAGATACTTTCAATTAATTCAGTTTTTGCCTGAACAACAGTGCAGAAATTGTCTGGCAATTTAATGCATTGCATATTTGGTTGCAGTTCTATTCTACCATTTCTAATATCTAGCAATTGTTTGGAAAACTTCAGTGCCGATGGATCATTTTGTAATTGTATGCACATGTTTACAATCAGTCGAAGTGTTTCAACACTTCGCAATAAGAACGATTATTTTGAACATGCACTAATCTCATCGGCGAAAGTAGAGTGAGGAATGACTGAAGTATAGATATATGGTTCAGAAAGTTTCAAACAAATATATTCATAACTTTTTTAGTTATCATTGTCAGATTGTGTACATTATGCGATAAAACAGTTTTGAGAAAAACGCATTTAAAGTTTAAATCATTATACCTTTACATTAAATTACCTATGTGGTAGGCTAAAATTCTCCAGATTAGTATGTTATACCTTCATTAACCTCCTCTTTGGTAAATTTTCTTTTCTTTTTAGTCTATTTTTTTTTCCGGGCAGTTTACACACTACATGATGAATGCCATCTTGATTCAATAATCCGTTTTTCATCAAGTTTAGCAAACCCTTTCAACAAATTTGTTTCTATTTGCACCCTCTTGGAACCATACAGCCAAATTCCCGTGCTCATCCAGTCTCGGTTACAGGAAGTTGTGTAACATATCTACATAATGGGTATAAGTTACTGTAACTGTTTGTCATTCTTTTCAAAAGGTATTGGCCTTTGACCCCAAAATTTGAAACAGCGCACCAAACAGTATCCTGATTATCATGGAGAGGTCATTCATGGATTGTACAGAGCCCAGTAGCCAAAGTTATGTTTGCACACACACCCTGGCAAATGAAAATGAGCTTCATCAGACAAGAGTCGTGATTTTTAAAATATGCCTCTATCATGAAAGCACAATGATCACTCTTCCATGCTCTAACGTAGGTTTTTAGACCAGCTGTCATTTTTGTTTCCCAGCATCCCTGGCATTTTTTAAGAAGTACTCAAAGGCTTCTTCCTCTAAAGTGGGCAATAGGTAGGCCCCATTTGTTGTCAACTGCAATAGTCTATTCATTTGTCTCATTAAGCACTTGACCCTGCTGCAAATGTGTGGAAAGGACGGTTCACTTATTGTGCGAAGGAAATGCCAGGAATTGTGTACCATGCATTGGAGTGACATGTCAATTTATGGCCTATCTATATGACTTTGGCCATTGCCATCAGAATAGATGCGGGTCAAACTGGGCCTTGTGCAAAAAGAACAAATGATTTTTAGCACAGAGTCGGAGACTGTTACATGCAAGTCCATGTGCTTTCCAATTGGGAAAATAAGTGAATTGAAGGGGTATGAGATAGTCCTGCCCTGAAGGTTTAAAAATGATGGATTGAAAAAAGTGAAAGGGGGGGGGGGACCCACGAGACTGGAGTGAAAAACAGAGAAGAAAATTTTTGTTTTGGCAAATCTTGGATGTTATGAGATCAGGCGAGAAGAGCCTAACCAACGATGAGACTACAAAGTATCTGATAGCTATATGTGAAAAAGCAAAAATGCCTTTTTAACTTGTGATTAAAATTGTAAATAAAAAAAAAATTACTAAAGCTGTGTGACCCATCTCGCTACCTAGGAATTTTACTAAACCTTGGGTCACTTTATTATGACACCATGATGGCTAATGAAATGGTAAAACATCTGCTACTCAAAATTAGTTCCCAATTCATGGCACACAACTAGCATTGGAATAGTGGTAGTAGGAAATCAGGGAGTTATTTCTGCCGCACCCTGCATTATTTTGTTTTGTAATGATTCTTTAAGCATGTAATTTGTTATCTATTAATAGTATTGAATTTATGATTTATATTCTTAGAATGATATGTGTTGTGCTGTTTTGTGAATTATACTATTGCAGTTTTCTTCCAAATATATACTTTGCTTTAATATTTGTAATTGTATTAAAATCATTTTTCTGTTTATTAGTAAGTTTTTGCATGTACTCAAAGGCACTCGTGTCGTGTATGAGTCCCTTTTACAGTAATATGTGCTGCAAAAGAAATATTTAAATCCCTCTGGTTCTATTTTTTTCTTTTTGATAGAAAATTAAAGCAATTAATTTTTAAATAGATAAAAAAAATGTGTAATTGAATATATATATATATATTCTGTGTAGGAGCCTGGGAAACCGTGGCAAGCTTTTAAAGAAGAAGATGACTCATCTTCTCAAGGTAGCAGTGGACAGTGAGTAATTAATGTGTCTGCACATGCACACACACATTATATATATATGTGTGTGTCCAAAGAAAATGTTATATTTAATGCAGTGATAAAGTGCAATTTGTGTAACAACTGGTAGAATTATAATATTTTCCTTTTGATTTTATACATTTTGTTGTATTATTTAACATTTATTACAGTGAAAATCTTTTTTATTTAAATCTATTTTAATTATCATATACATAGTTATATAGTTCATTGGTAGTATTTTACTTCTTTTTGAAAAAGAAAAAAAAATGTTAAATTGATTAATTACCCTGGATTTTGAATAGCATGAACTGAAGTGAAGGAAAAACACTTTCTTAAATGTTTCTTTATGTTTTGCTGCAATCAATAATTTGTTTTTGAGACATGGAGGAATAAAATTTTTATGGGAAGTTGATTTTGTGTTGTAAATTTTTAAATCTGAATTCACAGTTTAATCAAAATACTTAACAAATAAAACTGTTCTGGATACTGTTTTTGTTAGATAGATTGATTGTTTATTATCTTTGCACTGAGAAGCAACACGAGGGCTATTGACGCCAACTTCTTAATCTGGAATCTTAGTCAAACGACAAGGACGACACATGAGCTGGCACCTCCCTCTCAGATTTCCACACCATGTCAATGGGAGGACTGAGGACCGCGACCAAATTTAATGTGTATCAGCCCAGTTACACACTGGGTCTTTAGTGGCATAAGGGCTCAAGTTCACAACTCAATGAAAATAGAGCTGGTCGCAATCATGATCACTAGTCTATCACAGCCACACTGTGTATGTAAGTGGGGGCTCATTGTAGCAATTTTGTTGAAATTATAATTATTTTATTGGAATTGAACAAATTCTGTAATATTTCTTAATAGTTTTTTTTGTACAGGATATTTTTTTTCCCTTTTTTTTCTGATGAAGTAAAAAAAAATTAAAAAAAGTTCTATGGAAAGTTTTGCAAAGAACAGATATAGCTATGTTATAATTATTATTAAATTACTCAGTTAAATATAAGAATTAAAGTAAATGATGAAATATTGAGTAATGAACAATAGTAAACTTTTCTATTATTAAAATTGAAGGAAACGATAAATTATTAAATCAAATATATTAAAGCTAAATGTAATTCTAATTAAAGCAAATAAAAAAGTATTCAATTGGATATATTTAAGCTAAATATAATTAAAATTGAAGCAAATGATACAAAATGAAAAGTGATCCACCTGAAACAATAGCCCCTTAGGTGACTAATAATAGTTAATAAATATTAAAATCATTTGACCCCAAAACATTCCAAGAAGAAAGCCAAACTAAAAAGACATGGTTTGAAATTCTTAAGGGGTAAAAAAGCCTGCCTCACAGCTGTCTGAATAATGTTATTCATTTTCAGTCATATCTTTATTCCAGTTTACATATAATTTGAGGTAAATCATAAATTGATCAGTAAATAAAATACTTAATTTTTATATTTGTTTCACTTCAATCCAATAAAAAAATTGGGTGAAATTTACTATGACATATTTTTGAAAATTGAGTTCATTAGTGGTGAAAGATGGTATCAGATATATATTATATATTTTACTTTAGTCCAATTAAAAAAATTCAAGATAAATTTATTGTGACATATTTTTGAAAATTAAGTTCATTTCATTGAAAATTAAGTTCATTTCTGGTGAAATTAGACATAAAAAATGTATGAAAAAATAAGATAAATTTTGAAAAGTAGTCAAGTGTGACATTTTTCGGTTAACTAAAACAATAGTCCTTTGGGTTGCTAGTTTAATGCTTTTCTTTCAAAAGGAAAAAAAAGCTCATTATTGTGTCTTTAGATTTGCTCCTTTCTTTTGCTGCATCAAAACTGGTGTTGGATTAAAGATTTTATTTAGTTCTTTGCCTTCATTAAATAGCATAGTCAGATGACAGTATTGTATTAAATGTAATGTGTTATGTACCGTGGTGTTCACAAGACTTATTGGCTACTCAATCCACTTAATTACAAGGATTTGTAAGAGTATTTATATGTAATGATTCTCATTTAATGCATTACTTAAACAGCAAGATTTCAATATAATTAGGTATATAAATTTTGGCAGTTTTCATAACTATTGTGTGTGTTTGTGGTTAATTCTACAAATTTTTACTATGTAAAATTCTACAAATTTTTGTCTCACATGTTCATACTTTATTTTATCATATAACTAAATATGATTTCAAATTTTGTCTTTGGTTTTACTGAGAAAAGCAAATTAAAAAAAAAAAAAACGTAAGTTCATGTAGAGTTGATTTTTTTTGTAATTAATTCATTTCATGTGTTATAGTTTTTATTATTTTCTTAAAAAATGGTAGTTCAAAATTATGAAATTTTTTTCTATTGTTGTTTTTTTATAAAGCAACTTATGTCCTTAAATACTTATTTTTCTCGGAATGTTTGTATTTGATGTTTGTCTCTTTCATCATTTATTGACACACTTTTTATTGTGTTTAATGATAAATTTAAGTTATACATATTTTTCCTCTTTTATACATAGTTGGGTGAAGACCGTAAGTCTCAACATTTGAATTATATATTGAAAATAAATTAATTTTGACACATTATTACACTATCACACATTATTTCTATAATGTGTGATAGTATTGAAATAAAGTCTCTAATGTATATAGGGTATCTGTTTACAAGATTAATTTTTTTTTCTTTAAATGTTTCAGAGAATGTACAGACTTGCAGCTTCCATTTATTTGCCTCTTCTGTGAAAATGAGTTTTATGAACCAAATGAAACACTTACTCACATGAAGGTCAGTGGAAGTAATTAAATGTAGAGAAAGTACTTATTTTTTATGTTTACTTTTTATCCTATTTAATTAATTAATTTATTTTGGACTATAGGATGTACATAAGTTTGACCTAAAGCAGATAAGAGACATGTATCAACTCAGTTACTATAAACAAATAAAATTCATCAATTATGTTCGAAAAAAGGTGAGGAAATTTTATTAATTTATTTGTTTATTAATAGCCTATATCAATTTCATTTCAGGTTGTTTTGACTTGTAATTCATTGAGGAGTTCAAATAACTTTAAATGTTTTTGGGTATTATTTTTAGATTTCCAATATTTACTTTTAAAACTGACATTCCATTCATTGAAATTCAAATCTTTGCTCTGGAATATTTTATGTA
>BMAW01090162.1:554368-583690 GCA_019974015.1 Nephila pilipes | reverse complement strand
AGGATGTGTGTTAATTGGTGAAAAAATTGGCAATAATATGATATAGAAATGCTGAAATGATATCCCCTGATTTAAAAAAAAAAAATGTACAGCAAGAGGAGGAATTCGACAGTCTGACAATCTATTTAGTCCTCTATTTAGATCAGGATTTGCTAAATCTTTGATTCAGGTAGTGAAGAATCAGATTTAAATGGCTTCATATGATGCACTGTTTGTTGCAATTATTTTTGTTTTTAAAATTGAAATGTAAAATTTTCTTCTATCATTCAATTTAATACCTCGTTTTTGCAATATTTTTATAACAGGGTACAAATATTACATATCTTGACATTTTTAGTGGGTAAAATATATTTTCTACATTTTTAAAATATAGTTTATTTTTAAGTCATAGCTTAATTTCCTGCACTTTTCATAACTGATTTGCTATATATCGGGACATAAGTCAGGATTTTGTGTTTGTGACATTCACAGCGATGTCACAAGCACAAAATACAGTTTAAACGTTATAGCAAGTGATCGGATGAATGGGAAGGAAGGGTAGACATTTCTAAAACAATCACTTTATTAACAGTTCATCTACAGAACAATCAAACTATAAATCTATACTATCTATTTCCCCGCTCAATCCCCCCTTTTGCTCTCTGCTACCCGCTACGCTTTATATACACACACAATAGTCTTAATTTGCATATCTCCGTTCTCTTCTTCGGAGGAAGTCCTCTGATACAAATAAGTGCTAATTCCCCAAGAGGACTATCAATGACCAGGTCGCCGATCGACCTGTCACAACGTGCAGTTTAATTTAGTTTGGTGTTTATGGTGATGCTGTGTTTCTGTGCAATTTAATTTCTTTTTGCATCATTTTTCTCGTTTTTGACATTAGCACTGATGCTGCCTTTCTTCTGGAAATTACTGTGCTAATATTGTAAATAACTATACATGTAATATACTATATTTTATAAAATCAAATTTGGAAAAAAGAAAAAAAAAATAATTGTGTGAAAATTTGTTTATAATACTATCACTATATGTAGTTTTAATTTATTTCCCAAAATTACAATTTATTCTTGAAAAAGAATTATCAAAAAAATCCTTTTATCTAGCAGGTTATATATATATATATACACATTTATACACACACACACATATATATATATATGAACTGTTAAAAGCAAATTCCATGAATTGAAGCAAAACTGATGTAATGAATCATTTTAATCATCATACATAAGTGATTTTAATTAAAGAACTGGAAAATGAAATTTCAATATCATTGTATTATATGAAACAAAAACGTTGGTTATATTTATTGTCATCGATTTTTTCATAAATATAGCATAAAAGGTAATTTTTTTTTATTTACATGTTGGGTAAAATGGCTGCATTTCAGAAGAAATTCTTAAGATATGTGTATTTAAATTTTAATTTAAATATTGTTTTTCTGTTCACATTCAGTCAATTTTTGTTATTTTGGTTAACTAATTTTAGCATATATATTATTTTCATTATGATTATTTAAACTGATTTGCATATTAATGATGTGCAAAACATTTGCAGTAATTAATCTTTTTTTAACATTTAATATTTTTCATTTGAAACAATTTTTTAAAATTTAATGCCAAATTGAGAAAAATATAAAGTCTCATATAATATTCAGTCTGTTAGATTAAATTAATATACTGATTTAAATCACAATATTGATTGAAAGTAATAAATGTATTGGATAAAAATGCATTGTCTAGTAACCAATTCTAATGTATTGTTACAAAAGACATGAGTGTATCACAGCAATGGAAAGTGAATTTGAAGAATTCACTGGTCATTATTTAAGCTTTCCTTGGTCTTTGTCAAAATCTGAGAAAATGTCTTTTCTTTTATAAAATTAACATCACAGTGAAGCATGATTACAGGTACATAGCATTATCCCCCCCTCCTTCAAAGACTGATGCCCTATCAGTCTCATCACATGCAACTATGATCAGTTTCCTAGTATGGAGCCAATCACTCAATCAATGGTATTGACTTGGTTTGGTGTTGGTTTATCCATGAAATTTTAATGGCAACAACCTTTCATTTCATGATAGCAGTATCGGTTTCCTCCCAATTCCATTGTAACCTTCGGTGATTTTCACTCAGTCACAAGTTTGATCCTTGGCCATCAAAGACCCGCTGTGTAGCTGGGGTTGACGTTAAATCTGTCAGGGCCCAAAGTCCTTCCGTTAGTGTGGATATTAGGAGCGGGGGTGCCAGCTCAGGTGTCGTCCTTGTCACTTGACTGTGGTTCAAAATTACGAGGTCCGTCGCCAATAGCCCTTGTGTTGCTTCTAGTGCGGCATTAATAAAAAAACTAAACTAAACTAAACTTCATTGTAGCCTTAGAATGAAGCCTCTTTGTCACTCCCAGTTCATTTGTTCGTTGGTTAGTTTAATTCATCCTCTGGAAAGTGCAAGTAGGCTTTCTGAACATACCTCTAAACCACTCATGTTATTGGGTCACTCAGCCAATCCAAAGAAGATATCACAGAGCAATTGCAGCTTAGGCCAAAAAAGCATCTCTGCTGGAGTTCATTCCATCACCTCATAACACTTGGATCTTAGCAGGCTGGTTGTCAGAGCATATGGTGAACACCTGGTTGGTCTTACAACTAATTCTGGAATTTCTTTTGGTGTCTGGCCTTAATCATCCATCAAAGCTCTAAATTGCTCCTCATTGCCTTTATCCTCTTACTATGGTCACAGGTATTAACTCCAGAATCCCACTTCTGATACCAATGTTACAAAAATCTCTGTTCAGTGGGTGTAACATTGAAACCAGTTCAACATGGTGAATAATGGCAAATTACACTTTATTCACAAATATTTAGGTCAAGATGAAATATTTGTACAAATCTTGTACACATTTACAACATAATAATAACAAACACAGTGTTTGCACAGATCGGCAACACAGATACAAAGCAGCATTTGTTAATAATAGTTATATCACTTTCAATGGCATTCAGCTCACCAGCTTACTTGTTCACATCAAGATTAATACTTTGTACTTCAAAGGCAGATACAGGCCCCTTGAAATAGCTCAGTCAATTCTGACATAATTTTCGCCCAATTATCAACCAGATTTATAACTATTCTGGTCAAGTGCAATATCGCAGGAAAGGTTCAGGGAAAATGCACAACTTTCCCATAATCTAGATAATGGCAAGATTCCAGCATTTTCGAGAACCTCCATTTTATCACTAAATTCAGCACTAGGGTTTGGAGGTCATTGCTGAAGGCATTGGTTCTCAATAGTGGCAGTGAACCTGTTTTGCATGGTAGGGGAACTGATATGGACATGTTTTAGCATTTAAACTTAATCTTAAAACTATTAAATAAATTGATTATCCAATTTACATCATTTGTACCTGTAATAAAACGAAATTGAGCAAAGACTCTGGAACAAGTAAATTTTATTCCTACGTTTCTCATGTCTTCTCTTTCTTCAATACTGATAATTGTTTCCATTGTACTATAAGAAGCAGGAGTTGAGTATTTTGCCTCTGGGTCATTGATAATTTCATCTTTGTATTGACACAAAATGACATTCAACACCCACTATCGTAAAGATGTTGGCAAATACAGTGAGACAAGACTCCCCTTGCATAATGCTCAGAATGGTGAAAGGAAGTTGTCTGAAACAAAAACGGTCTTATTTCATTGCTTGGCAAAGTTTATTCTGTGCAGGATGTCCTTGAAGAACTCGACACATGGGATCAATTCCAACCAGCACAGTGCATATGTCTGCTGCTTTCCTTGGTTCATTCAAGCCATTTGGCAAAATCTCTGTATCATGATTAAGCTCAGAGCTTGCATTGAGCCTCCGTGCAATAAGAATGTTTGATTTGATCCATGTTTCTTGTGCTGGTTTTTGTTCTGTTTTTTCCCCTCTATTTCTATTTGCTTTCATTATTTATTTGGTCAGAGCACTTATTAGTTTTTTTTATCATGAATTATTAATTTTGTGAAATAGTTATCACTTGTTCATCATACTTTGTTGCCACAAAGGATGTCAGTTAACAAAGAAAATTGTCATCAATACAATGCCTCACATTTGAAGTTTGGATTTGTGTTTTTGATAATTTGGATTTGATAATTTGTTCAATTACTGTAAAAGTCGCAACTACTCATGTATTTACTTTGTTATAAAGTGTTATCTAATGAGACAATGAAACTGAATCCAAGCTTTTGCAAAAATTTCATTCTGACAAAGTTTTGTTGGTTTTTCATGAACTTCAGGGACAAGTTTCTGAAAGCATTATTAGTTTCAGGCTTATTAGAAACTCCATCTCAAAAGTGTGAGGATAGTTTAATAACCTCTTATAATGTATCAAAATTAATTACTGGATTGGAGAGAGCTCATAATCATCAAGGAGGAGTTGATACTGTCAGTTGTCAAGGAATTTTAAATAGTTTTACACCATTCAACCACATCCACAATAATAATAAATGTCTCATTAAGCAATGATACAGTGAGACAACAATTGGATGAGATGACTGAAGACGAAGTTTTCTTATGCAAACTTTTGATACCTACCAAATTTTCTCTTCAAATTAATGAATTAACCTTGTTAAGTAATGAGGCTTTTGGCATACATCTGGTTTGTACAGGGAGGACAAATTAATAAAGAAAGGCTTTTTGTTAGAAACCGGATTGCAAATACTAAAAGTGTTTTTTTTTTATTACTATCAAAGATTGTTTTTAACAGAAAAATATTCCTCTTGTGAACTTTATGTATGAAGAGATGGATTGAGAGACAAATTGCTACTATTTGAGATCGATATTGCTTTCATGACTGATTCATTTGCAAAAATTCATTGGAATTAAATTGCAGCTTCAAGGCATCGAACTCAATTTGATCAAAACAAAATTTATT
This sequence comes from Nephila pilipes, assembly GCA_019974015.1. Taxonomy (NCBI): domain Eukaryota; kingdom Metazoa; phylum Arthropoda; class Arachnida; order Araneae; family Nephilidae; genus Nephila; species Nephila pilipes. The sequence continues at coordinate 578,777 of BMAW01090162.1, read as the reverse complement.
ATTTCAATCTTCTTAAACTCTCTCTGTGGTAGCTACGAGTTCAGCCAGTTTTCGATCCTGTCAGATCTTCAGAGGCAGTAGCATACCCAGAATTCAATTTTGGGAGATGCATATCGTTATTGCCATGAAAGAAGCAATTTCTTTAGTTAAAAATTACCAATTAATAAAAAGTAAAAAATATGCTATGTAAATCTTATTTCTCCTATTTAAAACTGCTGAAGATTTAATATATTTGTAACAAATTACAAAAATAATGCTATATAAGTTTTCTATAAGGCCCCCTCCTCCTCCTCTGTTCATTTTTAAACTCTGACCCAGAGGCACATTTCGGAGACAGCAAAATTTTTTTTCCTCAGGAATTGGTTTAGATGAAATAATTTTTTTCTGATATTGATGAAATGATTTTTAGCATGAGGAGGGGAAAAAGTTCATTAAAAAAAGCATGGAGCATCTATAGAAGTAAAATAAAAAAAAAAATTATCCTGAAGTATTTCAATTCCAGAAAAAAAATCTGTGTGTGTGTGTGGGGAGGGTGCATATTTCCCTTGGCATCCCCCCGGGTACACTATTGTTCAGAAATGTAATGAAATCTTTTGGTGATACTCAAGTTCACTGTCAATACATTGAGTCTTTGCACAAGAACTTTTCATAGCATTTTGAGGATGTTTTATCCCTGGAAGTTCTTCAAAACTCCATAAACCCTTTTGTAAATATTGAGAAAGCAGCTTTAAACAAGTTTAAAATCACTCACTGGTTTAAGTTTTTCTTGGTACTTTCTAAATTTCTGTAAATGTCTTTTCATTTATTGGAGTAATGTCACAGGGAAGCATCGTCATTAGTTAATTATATTTTTTAAGTGTGAAACTATGAGCGCATCATTTTTGAAATAATTTGAGATAAAAACCAACGTTTTTATATGGTGGCAAAGTTTATTAAAAAAATATTATTGAAATATTAGTTAAAACTTGTTGCAAATGTCTAAATATCGTATTGTTAGGCGAGTAAGAACGATTCCCAAAGTTTTACAGCTCTAGTTTGATGAAAAGTTGGTTAAATTAACGATCGAAAGTTTGATGACTCACTGATACACACACAGACAGACACACACCAAGTGAAATATATAAAAACGTTAAAACTAACTAAAATTAATTAATTCATCCGGTAAATTAAATGGTTGGAATGCAGTTTAGCCCAACCAACCTGGGCGACAGGAATTATTTGGTGGTATTTTGCCAAATGTGGCTACCCTGGTCCGTTTTATGGACTTAACGTTCACCCCCCCCCCAAAAAAAAAACCAAATCTCCAATTTTGGCAATTTTTGAAATCGCGTCAAGTGGTTGGGCTAGTGGTTTATATATGGTGGCAAAGTTTATTAAAAAAATTATAGAAATATTAGTTAAAACTTATCGCAAATGTTTAAATATTGCATTGTTAGGCGAGTACGAACGATTCCCAAAGTTTCAGAGCTCTAGCTTGATGGGAAGCTGGTTAAATTGACAATCGAAAATTTGATGACACACTGATCTACACACACCAAGTGAAATACATAAAAAGGTTTTAAAAATACCCAAGTAATAACATTTAATTTTTATTATTCATTGTTTTTTGTTTATTTTTATAATTTTCTATTTAAGATTTTTTTCTCCTTAAATTTTTTTAAATGAGGATCTTGATTTACTCTTGATGAGGATCTTGAAATAAGATTCGCTTTTATCTGATTTTAGTATTCCAACATTACATATATTTATATGAATAGTTATACAAATAATATTGTTTTATTGAAATTGCTACCCTCTGAAATTAATATTTTGGTAAAAAAATTTTGCAGGTATTATTTTTCTACCTTTGAAAATGATCATCTGTTATGGTCCATGGTTGATGAAAATTCTGATTGTGAAGAATGTTGTGTGTATCCTGAAGATGTCACTCTGCCGACTAAATTGAATTAGCCTTGCTATGAGTGAAAAAGAGTTATATATGCATGTTATATTGTATGTAAATATTAAAAATAAATGTGTTTTTAATTTTATTTTGTATTATAAATTTGTCATTTCATTGTTATTAGGAAAAATATTTAGTATGTAATGTTCAGTTTTGTGATAAATTCTTATATATAGGATTAATTTTATCTTCTTTTATGGTAAGTACTGTTTATGCCTCTCTTAATTCTTAGAATTTGTAGTTATCTTTTGAAAAACTGTTCATCCTAAAATCAATTATTCAAAATGTTATTATTAAATATTTTTGCATTAAAAAATGTTAGAGGGGGAATGTCAGTGAAAGTGTTATCAGTTTTGCAGAATTGCAATGTTAGATTAAAAGGGGGAAAGGTTAAAAGGTTACATTTTTATTTCTGATGCGGAGACCTCGTGAGCAGATGCAGCTGAAGAAAATGACATGCAACCAGTGAAGAAGGCACTGCTTCCAGCTCAACTCAGTTATGCTACCTTTAAGGAAGAAAATTGTCCTTTTGTTTAATAGGAATATAAAGTATAAATGATGTAAGTATTTATTTATTTAGATTTTTCAAAATAAATTAAGTTAATATAATTTTCTTTTAAAATGAATGAAAAAATAATGTGTAATATTTAGTGTTTTAAGTACTGTTTTGATAGTAGAAAAAACTGGATTTGCTTTTTTTAAATATTTTATTTTTATAAGAAACCTGTACCATAATTTATTATTCAACATAATTACTTCCACTTTTAAGACATGTATCGTATCGTACAACCAGCTTCTGTATTCCATCCTCATAGAAATCTGACCACTGCAGTACAGCCATTTTGATATCATCGTCGTCATGGCACTGACCACCTAAATGCTTTTTCAAGGAAGGAAGAAAGAAATGGTGGTTTTTAGATGTCTGATCAGGGCTATACTGAGGAGGATCATGTTGTCTCCTGCCATATGGGGTTGGAAATTTCAGATTTGACGAGCCATGTATGGATGGTCATTTTCATGCAGCAAATATTTCCTTTTCTGATCATGCCACTCCCTTTGTTTTGCATTACACAGCACAGTTTAAGGTGTCACAATATGTTTCCGAATTTATTATGTCATCCCTAAGGCTAAAAATTCACAAGCAGCACCTTCTGCTTATCCCAAAACACAATGTACAAGATTTTACATGCTGAAATTGTTTGCTTGAGCTTCATTTTTTTGGGTGATGTTGAATACCTTCATCCCCATCTTTGCATGCTTTCATGTGTTGTCTTACCATTCCATCTCTCATAGTGTTTTCTCCATATACTTCATTCATCTGCCGATGAATTTCGGCAGCTTTAGTGCCTTTATCATGCAGAAAATGAATCGCAGCATGTATCTCACTGGTTTTTTTTTTTTTTTCAACCTTTGATAGTGCTACAAATCAACCAGCTGGGATATATGTTAAGACCTTTTTACACTTATTACAGGGTTTTAATTGTCATAATATTAAAAGCATAGTACTAATATGCATTAGCTGAGATCACTTTCATTAGAAGAATTATAAACAGGTGAGCTTATATCTTGTAATGTATACATACCCATAATGATTTACAGAATGCTGAAGGTTTGTCAGTTAATAGTACGGTTAACTCATTATTTGCACATAACATCTGAAATATTTTAAATACATTGCATGGAATAAATTCTTCAATTCTAACATAAATGATATATTACGTTATATTAATTTGAAGTGAAGTAATACTTGTGATTTGTTTACCTTTTGATATGCAGAATATTTTCACATAGATAGATTGATTTTTGTGAGATATAGAGCAACAAAGGATATTATCAGTTTTAAAAGATGCTTTTCACTTTATCAAAGTATTTAAACTTGTTCAAGAATATTCTGAACACTTGGTTGCCAGCTACTGTTTTTTTCCTAAAGTTCCTTGAAAGTAATATTACATTGTGGATTTATATTGAGTATATTTCAGAGATGATTTCTGTGGGAGGTATATTACAAGTCGGAAGGATATGTTCCAAATAATTGATGCAGTTACAGGTACTACATGCAGGTAAAAGCCCAGGAGTTATGATAATTTTGCTGATGATTCGAGTGATAAGAATTTCCTACTTTTTGTCTAATTGGATATTTTCTCAATAGTCGCAATGTTTCCTAAGTCTTCGAAATATTTACTAGAATAAAAACTTTCGCTAGTTCTCTTCATTCTGTTTTGTTAAATATTGCTATTGATATCTTCCGGTGCAATCCAGTCGATGTATACATTGGACTCCGTCACCGTGTGACGTTTGGCTATTCGCGGTTTTCTCTTCACTAACCGTGGGAACTTTTAATTAAGATTGATTGCTTTTTCTAAACAACTTTTGCCCAACCAAAAATGAAACGTGAATACTTAAATTACAAGTAGGTGGAAATAAAGTGAAGCGAGGTAGATAGGAATTATATAAATTAAGCTTGAAACACACGAAAGAGGTCGAGTGGCTCTAGCGTTTGGCAATTGTTCCAGAGTCGAAGACGGGGCCGAAAATTGTTTCAAGTTATCGGCTGCATAGTGAAAGTTAGAAGTCAAAACAGCCTCAACTTTACGGTATTGGTAAGACTCTGTTAGTTTGATATTGGTAGATCAAGTTAATATATTTAAGGCGATATTTGGGGAGAGCCAGTTACATTTGTCGTTATACTAGCAATTTGTCGATAAACATAGTGTGTGAAACCCGTGTAACGTCTTCTTGAACGACTTTTAGTTTTTGAGTTTAGCTATGACACAAGAGGCGAATAGGAATAGTTTGCCGTCACAACCGATTTTATGAGTTTGTCCGCCTGATCATTCCAAAAAATTTCCGAGTGTCCGATGTCCAAAGTAGCATCATTTGTGTATGGAATTGCGATAGAATGAAAATTTTGCTAGCTAATCTGTGAATAACTTTTGGAGATTTAATTTTACAATTTTTAGCGCACTTAGAACATAGTGACTATCTGATAATATTAACATTTTTTTTTTTATTATTATTATTTAATTCCGCGAGATCATCTAAAACTTGTCATGTGGCCAGTGCTTCTGCTGTAAATATAGTATTAATGTGACTTAAGTTGCAGGCAAATGAGGAATTTTTCGTTATGACTATTATAGAAATGATGGTATGGTTTTTTGAAGCATCTATAGCTATTATGAAATAATCCCGGTAGCTATTGCTCACAGTTTCAGAAATAGTTCTCTAATAACAGCAATAGGTAAATTTTTGTCCTGAAATCCAAATTCATCGGTGTGAATTTCACATTGAAACTCTGTGAAATACAGTAATCTAGGGATCGCCACTATTTTGTTTCCCATTAATTTCAATGTATGACAAATGTTTAAGATATTATTTTTGTCTCCATCCAGAATTTTTAGATCTATAGTACTTGGGCTATTGAAATGCAGAGGTGAAAATGTAACATTTGAAATTTAAGAGAAAAAATTTGCCAGCCTTCAGTACAATGTTTGGTGTTCATTGTGGTAGACCCATTGTGATTCTGAGTGCTGTGGTTTGTATGATATTAAAAGATTTGAGCTGAGATTATTAGACCATTTCTTTATGATGTGACATAAGAAAGGTACTGCAAATGCTAGGCCACACCTTTAAGGCCATTAATTTTTTATTTTTTCATTTGATGCATACAGCTATATTTTGATTCTGTTTGGAAAAATACACTCCCAGATATTCAATGGAAGTTTGCCATGGGAGTGGGAATCCAGCAAACATATCAGGAAATATTTGTATTGGGTTTTTTTTTCCCCGATAATTCTGCTCTTGTATTTTTATCATGACTTAGGGACAGTTTTCAATACTTGCACCATTCCGTTATACATTTTAAGGTATTTTGCAGTTTTCTACCGACAATATCCAGGGACTGATGAGAACAATAAATAAAGATGTCATATGCATATATTGAGCATTCTAGTCCTCTTTCCAATGTTTTGAAAAGATTGTGCATATAAATAATACGGTGGAGAGGACACTGTCCTGAAATACACCTTTTAGAACAGCCTTTCTTAATGATAGACTATTCCTCCATCGAATATGTAGAAATCGTGAAGAAAGAAATTTCTGTATCTATAAGGCTATTTTCCCTGTAATTCCAATTTGGAGACACTTGTATAAAAGGCCATCTATATAAACTGAATCGTAAGCTCCCTTTATATCCAAGCTTATCCCAATAAAGAATTCTTTTTCTCATTTGGCATCTGCGATAGCTTTGTATATGAGATATGTAACTGTTTTGCAGTCTTTAAATAGTACGCCATAATGATGAGAATGAAGTTTTTGTTCTCTTGTCAGAAAGTAAGATATGCACCCTATTAAAATTCTTTCGAACATTTTAGAAAATACCGAAGTTAAAGCTATTGGTCTATAAAGTGAAATTTTAGTTTTATCTTTGCAGGTTTTCTGAATTGGTTAGAATAATTGCATGCTTCCATGACTGATGTACTATTGAATTATCAAATAAATTCTGAAAATAGCTCAGAACAATAATATATGTTGGCTATTGTTCAAGTTTTTCACGAGAGCTGCTGTAATCTGATCTGCGCCTGAGGATGTATTTTAAGTAGATTTTATAGCTCTATTTAATTCAGAAATATGAAGTTGCTTATTAAGGAGGTTGTTTTCTATAATGAGAAAATCTAAGGGAGGCAGCTCGTGTGCATCATTATCGGATGCGTAATGATTCTCAAAAAGATGTTCTTGTTTTGGAGTTTGAGTTATATATTTGTTATTTTACTGACAAATATTTAACATTAATTCCGCATTCTTGTTAGTAGAAAATATTTTTAGAATACTGTAAAAGATTCTAGGATTAGATACTTTATTGCATATTTCATCCCAGTACTTTTGTCTTCTCTTGTTTAATACAAAAAATTCAGTTTACTCGGATACTATTTATATTTGTTCCACAATTGTATTGAAATGCCATGTATGGCCTTTTTACGGCAGAATTTATTAAGCCTATATTTATTATTGCGGGGCTATTTTCCCCAGGTTTCGAATGATTTGTTTGTTAATCGTACTTCTCTAGTGTTATTTCGGATTATTTCTAGTGTTATTTCGGAGATTGTATCAGTGAGGTTACTATTTTATTTTCTGAATTTTCTAATGATAATTTAACTTGTTTTATCATTCAGTTTCACTCTTTTTTAAGAGACTCAACTTGAATCTCTTCCAGATATTAGAAATAATATTAAAAAAATTGAAAATGGTTGTCTTACCAAAACCCAGAGAATAAATTAAATAAACAAAACTGTTTCTTCTTATTCAGATATTAAGGAAGAAGAAAAGAGTGAAAAAAAAATTTAAGTTAAGAAATAAATGCTCTTCCAGAGCTCCACTTTGTTCTTTGGAACCTGTCTCCAAGCTGGCAGAAAGCACTCTTTCGCTCACATTTCGTGACATGATAAAAGATGAGCTGTGTGATGTATAAAAAATTACAGTTTTTCCGAACATTATACTAGGCAGATCTGCTCTAATGCGCAGCTTTCTGACTGTAACATGTCATTGTCAGGTTCAAAACATCATTTGGAGTTGAACTACAGGCCTGTTAACATGGCCAGCAAGATTGATTCTTTTGCCAAATATGAATTACACAGGGACAGTCGTTTCTTATAGGAAGAAGGAAATAGTGCAGCAAAAATTTATCAAAGAATGAACTGCGTTTACGGTGCAAATTTTGAGTTATGGTGTTGTGTGCAAATAGTGCACGAAATTTTAAGATGGTGGAATTCATGCTCATGATGAAAGCGAACAAGTACACAAGTGTATCGCTAGTGAAGACCTTGTGGTTATTCCCAAAATGTTTTTCGGGACCAGAAAGCATAGTGTATGGCATCAGCCTTAACTTTTCTCACATGGATTAGGAAAAGAGTCTTTTTTAATCAATCGTCGTAGAAGATGAAACTTGGATACTTTATAACACTCATGTGGTGTCCAGGTGTTAAAGAATAGTCCCACTGTAGCTCATGCATGTTGTAAGAGGCGACTTAAATGGGTACCCTGGTTTGGGATATAGCCAGGCATCCTGCCTCTGGGAATTATATCAGGGGACCTCAAGGGCTTTCATTCTTCAGGTAGATACGGGCATCATGACCCCGAGGTACCCAAGTGATATTTTTCTTTCCCATGGATTTTACTGTGCGCCCCCAGAATACCCTAGCAATCTTTCCTTATTTTCCACCATCCTTGTCAACCAATTTTTATCTTTTTTCAGTTGTCTAGATCACAACTGTACCTGGTTTGGCACAGCATGGCCACATCTGGCTTTTGCACCATTAAAATACGCTCACTCACTCACTAGATACTTTGCAACAATCCAGAATCAAAATAGCAATTTAAACAATGGGTACATGAAAACTCCCCGAACAAACCGAAAACTTTTAAACAAACTTTCATAAAAGAGAAGATAATGGCTACTGTTTTTTGGAAGCAGAAAAGTGGAATTTGTAGAGACGAGAGACTGCGTTCACAATGCAAACGTGTATTATCAGACATTATGCCGACTTCGGAAAGCCATTCAAAACAAAAGAAGCATGTTATCCTCTGGAATGGCTTTGATTCGTGATAATGCCACATACTGCTTCAATTTCAATTGGAAGTGTTCAATCACCCTGCACACAACCCTGACTGGACACCGTGAGAGTTGAAGAAAGACTTTGGAGGGCAGCACTTCTGCATCAACGAAGAGCTTCAAGATACTGTGAAGACTCTTTTTTTAACTCATTAACGGTGACCTTTTATGAAGAGGGTATACGAAAAACTATCCAATCATATGACAAATGTCTCGCATTCTTCACGGAAAAGTAACATTAATTTCACTTGACTTCTGGTAATCAAACCTTTTTGTTGTTCTCGCCTTTTTTTAATGCCCTTTTGTAGGTTGGAAAAAAAAAAAAAAAATAGCCGGTATATTTTTCAAATTTTTATTGATGTATTTTATAAAACTTCTAATGCTCTTTTTCTAATTTCTATGTGAATTTCTTAAAGTAAAATCTTCCAGTTAATTTTGAATTTAAGGTTTAGCTCTGTTTATATTCAATCAAATTAAAAGTTTAGCATATTTGTGTGTCAAATTTTTAAAATTCATTTATATAAGTAAAATATGTAAAGTGAGCTCTAATTTTAAGCGAAATATAGATATGCATTGTGTGCAAGCAATGCATATTCATTATAATTTGTTCATAAATCAGTTTAAAAAAATGTTTTGCACCTCTTGCATAGAATTAATCACTCACAAGCGCCTACCTTGGTGTGTGATGATGTCGAGTGGAATGGCGTCGGGCCCGCCTCTGAATCTCCCTTCCAGGATGCGGTATTCTGCCAGTTCCATGAGGGCATCTGCAGCCTCCTGTGAAGACAGAAAATCTGCAAAGAAAAAAAGGATATATGTATTCGTTGACTAAACTTTCCATGGAAGTGTGATCTGTTCTACATTTCTCATTCTTACGAAAAAAATTTGTTCTTATGTGAAATATACCCAAGGCCTTTTTCCTTGAATTTTTATTACTCGTTAAAATAATATTTTAAAAAATTTTGAGAAAATATGCTTTACATTTTCATTGTGTCTATTTCTTTATAGAACTATAGAAACTCTTCAGTGTTTTGTGTATAAGGTATTTTTATGAGTCATTTTCCTAAAATAAATTACATGCTCGCGTTGAGGCACGGGAAATGTTAAAGTATGGTGGAAATGTTACATATTCAGAAAATGAATGAATTATCAAATTGGTACTCTCTGAATATACCATCAGATGTTTTAATTCTCTAAAAATCATTTTTTTTTATAAACAGGTGTGGAATATTGCAATAAAAATTGGAAAAAAAAAACTATTTCACATTGTATCGTTAACAACCATCGACATCAGAAAGTAATCAATTCTTCTTTCACCCACATTCAAAAACCTGTTCAATTTTCGATCTTAAATACTTAATCATATATTCTGTTGGAGAAATAAGACTTGAATTACAAATAATGAATGGTATTTTACATTTATGGAGCACTGTAATACAGTTTTCACAAATGATACCTTACAATTTAGTTACTTAGGAAGTAAATATGCATTTTTACTTTTTGAAGTAATCAATATTTCAATTACTTCAAAAGAGAAAGTCAGTCGAAACAATAACAATCTTACCCTTTTCGATATTACTTCTAAATCCAAAGTTTTGAATCAGGTATTATAGGTCAGGAATATTGTTTATTTAAGAAATAATCGTGACATAATTCACTTGAAAACATATGCTTAGTTGGCTATTTTACATATACAGTACAGAACATCCAATCACGCTAAATTAGAGAATGCATGATACAGCGGTCTTCGGCTAGTCGTAACTTGCTCAGTTCTTACGGAATTCGATTTCATCAGTGTATCGTCTAAAGGGTCTACGGGATGAAATTGTTTTCAAAAGTATTGAAAATGACACCATTTTTATATTTTTGATATAATTTCATGTATGTTTATACTGTCCTTATTTATTGTATATTTTTACAAAAACATCTACCTGTGGGTGTAAAGCGGAAACAATCTTACAAAAAGGATAATGCAGAATTATGATTTATTCACCAATATTTGGGAAATGATGAAGCACAGGTAGAAAGTCTTGTATAGGTTAACCACCCAACAGGAACAAAAACAGCATTTGCACACAGATCCGCAATACAAACAGATACAAATCTCTAGTAATAACAGTAATATCGCTTTCAATAACGTTCAACATACCAGTTTATTAGCTTGGTCTGCGGACAAATCTCCAAAGTAATATTGGGTCCTCTGGAAAGTTCGCGCCGATTTTCAGTAGATGGCACAAGGTCAGGTCTGAATGGTGGCCACGGTAGCCTAGAGGTCATGGTTTCAGACTCGTGGCCGGCAGTTTTCGTTGAGTCGCGAGTTCGATCCTTGGCTGCTAAAGAACCGCCGTGTAGCTGATGCACGCTAAATCTGTCGAGGCTCAAAGTCAGCCCGTTGAATTCTATATAATGTTTCAAAACATTCATCACACGATCGTGTGAAGATCAGCGGAAAGTTTTAATTTTAATTCGCACTTTACAGTAGGAAAGGAAAGCTTCCTTGGGTGGAATCTCGAGTGAAATTTCTCCTTGAGAGAATCACTGGTATACAAGGAGAGGGAATCTATATTTTCTTGATGTGTTCATTCCGTACTATCTTCAAAGAGGCTATCTACCGTCAACAATTTAAATTTATATCTTTGAAACAGTGTTTCTTCCATTTGCATTGTTTCAAAGCGTATGGACCAATTGCAGAGTACCCGAAAAATGTCAAAGAATTTTATCCGAAAGAATATTGGACACAGAAAATTCTGTCGATATTATTTCGCTTGAGAGCAAAGCGACATTTTTCATGTTTGTTTCGTTGCTTTTCATACCGAAATTCTATTTGATATCAAAGAGTACACGAGGAAGTCGTTCAAAATTACAATGATTGAGATTCTTTTATGCATTTCATTATTCAAAAGCTTTTCAACATTTTATATCATCTTATTCTGAACAATTTTAATTTCAGATCCTAAAGTTTTAAAAACTGACATTTCTCTCAATTCTTTTTTTCATTATCTGATTAAAATCCTATATTCGCGAGGGCTATCGTAAAGTTTTAATTCATACTGAGAAATAATCCACAAGTATCTGGATAAAATTTAATCTGCATATTAATTTATCTGTATGTACATATTGTTGCAAGTTATTCCTATTCATGTTTGATTTGTTTAATTTCGAGAAACCGTAGATTGAAGTAATCTGCAATATCGTGAAGTTTTATTTGTTACTTAAAAGTAATAGAGATAGAAACTTAATTTTTATTTGTTAACACTTCTTTACTTTATCATTTTTCAGAGTGAAGCATTTCTCCCAGCGTTTCTTGACTTTTCGAAGGTCTCGTTGGAGAAATCAGCACAGATTGAACTCTTACCATAATCACACAAGGAAAACACGGGTGACGCGCCTCCTGGATACCCCAGCAATCCTTCTCTATTTTCGACCCTCCTTGTCAACTTTTTTTTTTTAAATCTTTTTTCCATTTTTTTAAACGTTTGGAAATCAGTTACATCTTGTTTGGCGCAGCATAACCACATTTGGCTCTTGCACCAATAAACTTCCCTTTCACTCATATTCTTCATACAGCAGGTGACTTCAATCTATGGCTTCCTGAAGCCAAACAAATTAACATTAATAAGTGTCATTTACAACTTTATGTACATTAGGATCAATTAATATGCAGAATAAATTATATCTCGTTGGTTATTCTTATAATTAAAATTTTATAATACTCCAACCTACTTCTATTCATTTTAAAGCACAATATTATAGACATTATAGTATTTGCTCTTTTCATAAAGGGGAGAAAAAAAAATGATGGGACAAAATATTGACGAATTCTTCCACTGAAAGACCAAATATTTTCTCTTTCCTTCCCTTTCATTGTGAGATGTCCGTTATTTCTTTTTTCAGTGAACACAGTATTCGTTAATCTCTGTATTGTTTTATTTTGTTTCATTATTTTTAAAAAATATTCCGAAAGTAGGAATTTTTTCCGTAGAGGAAACTTACGATTTTTATTTTCTTTTACTTCTTCCATCGGAAAAAGGCAGTGAAACGACATCGGTAGATTTAGCTTCTGCGAAGATCCAAAAAAATATATATGTTATAAAAAGATCATTGTTAACCATTATTATAAAAAAAGATCGTTGTTATCGGACAGCAACAAAGCGTAATTCATCGGACCAAATTTTCTTTGTTTTATTCAGTTACAAGTAAACAATGTTGTTTTTGTTTAAACAAAAGTTTCAGCGCAATAATGTAATTCGATCCAGATGATATGGTCTGACACTGTTCGGATTAAACGGATAAATCTTTTAAATTTTAGATAAATCATTACAAGATTTTCAAGCAAGTATTTGATATTTATTTTTGAGGACTCCCGGTTAAAAAAGCAACATAGCTTTGAAAATTTTCGCGGAAGATAATAAAATATGTAAACAATATTTATTAAATAGTAAAATAACTCAAGCAGTCAAAATAATACAACTTAATGCGAGCGGAAATGAAACAGCTTTCATAATATTAATTTATATGAAAGCTGACACAAAACAAGTAAACAATATTTACATTTTTTGACTCTTGAAAGTCTCATCGAATTCGTTATTTAAAGTAATTCAAATATGAAAAATGATATGCAATATATTGTCAATTATATATTCATCTCGGTTAGAATGTGATTTAGCCTAACCACTTGGCGACGGAAAATTTTGTTGGCGATGATTCCCTAAATGTGGCAAGCCTCGTTTTTCTTGTTGAACCTGGCCGTTATACACGGCAAAACTAAAATTATATCTAGTCAATTTGGGAATTTTTAAAATCACGCTAAGTGGTGGTAGTTAGCCGTCATGGTCTTGAACTTGCAGTCTGCGTTGTTTTTGTCGAGGCGCCCCTATGTAACTATAATGCATTCTAAAAATAATACCACTGATATTTCATCACTAACTTGCAGGCTATTTATATATCCAATGATTCTGTGCCTATTAAAATGGTTTCCAAATCTTTGCAATTTGTCAAAATTACAGAAAAGTTACATCTTTTAGTTCATGTATACTTGTATGATATAAAAAAAACAACCCCAGAAGTAATTGTAATATTGCAACTGAGAAAATCTTTAGAACAAAGAATTGATAGCAGTATGGTAAAAGAGTTCAATTTTGTATTTTTCCTGTATATGGGATCTCATCTGGATTTTCTCATTTAAAATGTCTTTTTCGACGACGAACTCGATGTTTAGGTATTATTTGACCAAATAATACCTAATATAGATATTTTATTATTTAGATTAGAGACGTAACCTAATCTAAATAATGAAAAAAATTATCTCTCGAGGTCACCAACCATTTTTTAAAAAATCTGTTGCAATTTTATTAGTGGTAAGTTTATTGTCATGGTTGACTATGTAAGTGAAAAGAAACTAAATGGGTTACTACTGCATTATCAAAATAAAAATACTATTGCATTATCAAAATAACCTATAAAATTGTTTTTAAAAAATCTGTATCCTAAACAATTGTATCGCTTCTGCCTTTAGATTTAAAAAAAAAATGTTTCAATTCCCCTCCAAAAATACTACTATAGGTTGGTGTTTCTGTTACTGCGTTTAAAAGTAATTCATTTTTTTTTAAACTAATTTTGTCATACGTAAAAATTGAAATCATTTTATTATCAGACTGCTAAAATTGTGAAGATAGTGTCAAAGAAACGGAAAATTTATCAGTTTCAATATTGCAAACTTGTTAAAAAAAAGTGGATTAAAAAATAATTTTATTGTGCCTGTCTGTTAGTGAAGTGGTTCATCTACTTATAAAGAACGTAAAAAGCTGGAAGACATAATTCTAACACTGATTTTTTTAAGACGTTTTTTTAAGCATTTTCCTTTGTCCAAAATTATTTTTTTAAAAATACATTTCTATAATCCAACGGCTTAAATTTAACAATTATACATTAGAAGGTCCTTTCCTTTATTTCCACTAAGAGTGCATTTCTGCCAAATTCCACTTAACAACCCTCTCTCTGTCCCTCTTTTTTTCTTTACCTCTAAGTAAAATGATCTAAATTGTAGCTTATAGAAAAAGTGTAACGGTGTAAAACTAAGATTTCTTTACTGCGATCGTTTAGATCCGTACTTTTTTTTTTATTTTGCATTCTTATTTAATCGCTTTTTTTTAAAATAAATATAAAACGTGATATCAGAGAATTGGCCATCCACCACTTTAATTTTTTTTTATTTTTGGGGACTACATTCGATGTAATATAACCAAAGGAATCTCGAAGATAAAATGTTTTAACATAGCTATTATTATTTTTTTTTTACATTTTCAGAATTGAAAAAGTATAAGAAACAATCGAGCAGAGGTCTGCCCCTTGTACTTTTGCAAGCGATAAAACACCAGACACACACGATAGTATGATTTAGGAGAGGGTTTTTTTTTTTTATTTTATTTTTAAATTTTGACAACCATTCTTGAATGAAAAAAAGTCAGTACCACCCTTGCACAATTGCTCAAGGGGGCGAACTTCCTTTGGATGAGTACAAGCAATTCTCGCTTTTTTCCTTTCTTTCAGGGTTTACCATCTCTGGTGAACATGGTGATGCACCCCCAGCGATACATCTCTATTTTCTATCCTCCTTGTCAGCGTATTTGTTCAACCCCACTTGTTGTTAGTTTTTTTTTAGTTTAGTTTTTATTAACGTCGCACTTGAAGCAACACGAGGGCTAACGGCGACAGACTTCGTAATTTTGAACCACGGTCAAGTGACAAGGACGACACTTGAGGTAGCACCCCCTCTCCTACTTGGGACCTTGACAGATTTAACGTGCATTAGCCCCGGCTACACGGCGGGTCTTTGGCGGCCAAGGATCGAACCCGCGACTGAACGAAAACCGCCGGCCACGAATCTGAAACCATGACCACTAGGCTACCGCGGCCATCCACTTGTTGTTAGAGGGCGCTGCTATAGCACTGATTTTGTCAGAAATCTTCAAGACACGAGCGTAGACATGTGTTCGTTTTTCTGTCAAATTTGTTTGTTAATTTAGTTTGTAGATTAGTTTCGACAGTTTGTCTTTTATGGAGTAATACTAAACACGCGACACTGAACCACCAAATTGATTGATGACACAAAACATTGGTGCATTGGCCGGGAACACGACGGATATTGAAATCAACGATCATTGTCAGTGAACTTTTTATGGAATCTGAATTATACCTGTATAGAAAAACAAAAATATCGGAAGATCTTTCGAAATTGAAAAAGATGTTAACAAAATTGAAGGAACGATCAAAAGCGAAACCGTTTATCAGTTTGAAGCATTCTTAGAACAATTTTAAAAAAAGAAATGTAATTTGAATTCTTTTAACAGCGAAATTGAAAACCAATAAATTATTGATACGATTTCTGAAGATATAGAAAAAAATTAAAGAAGGGGGAAGAAATCAGTGAAAAGATAATGTTCTGGAAAACGAATACCAAATTAAAACAAATACAAATTTACCAAAATTGTAAATCACTAAATATTCAGGATGGTTAGATTTTTATAATTTATTTGAAAGCTCTCTTCATAATAATGCGAAACAAAGCACTGTTGATAAATTCAATTATTTGAAATCGTATTTGTGTGGTAATGCACTTGCATGTATTAATGGATTTGAGATTTCTAATGAGAATTACGATAGAGATCTTGAAGGACAGACCCGGAAATAAAAATATGTTGATTAATGCTCATTTGAGTGATTTATAAAATTTAACGCCTGTTAAAAACACTAATGATATTATGAGTTCACGAAATATGTATGGCCATGAAGAAACGCCGATGCGAATTCTCGAAAGCTTGGGAATAAACGAGGAATCTTATTCAAATTTATTGACACTAATTCCTTCAGAAATTGTTTTGCAATTTAATCGCATTTAAAATGACAAGGAATTTGATTTCAATGCTTTTTTTTTTTTTACAATTTCTAAATTCGAAGCCGAGAAAGATCATTTCAAACCAACAGTCAAAAAGTATCGAATCATCAATTCCTTCCCCCACAAGAAAGATTAAAATATAAAAACTATCATTTCGTTATATATAACAGTAAGCCACCGCTGAAAAAAGGAAACTCGTTATCAGTGTCTGTACAGCAATCAGTGACGCCAGGAAAATGTTTGTTTTTGCAATAGAAGTCATGAATCCGAATCCTGAAATACGTTTAACGCTTAAGAGAAAAAAAGAAATGTTGAATAACACTGGTAAAAAAACGATTTTTTTGAACACGGTTTTTTTTTTTCAAACTTCACACTTAGCATAACATATTTTTTTTATTCCTTAAATTTTAAGAGTAAGAGGGAACGCTGAGTCAAATTGAATTTATTCAATATAATTAGTTTAAATAATTTATTTTATTATTTGATGTTTATTAAATTTATCATCTAAAATGCGTGTAAAAATTTTAGATCAATTAAGCATTATGTTAATCAATTAAGCTACATGTGATTAAAATTAAAGCAAACGATAAATTCTTTAACGACGGATTTGGCGACTTGGGGTAAATTTTTATTCTTTAAATAATTAGTTTTAATCAATTCATTTTTATTAATTATAACTAAATTATCATATTGTCATCCAAACAATCGTGTGTAGAAAATTTAAACTCAGTTGTGCGCTTTAATATGTGACAAAAAAGCCTTTTTAAACCAAACTTACAATCTGAGTTGAAAACCCATCAAAAAGGCGGGTGCTGTTATATATATGTTTGAAACCTCATTACCGGGTAGAAGAATGTTTTAAAAAGATTTAATTTCTGTTTGTAGAGGGTCTCACTATGTTTCAATGTTTTCAAAATCAGAGTAACGATTCTATTCCGAATAGCGAAAAAGATAGAAGCTTGGTATCGGTAGATTTTAAATCACAAACAAACAATGTACAATTGCAATTACGCGCTGCTTAATTGATGACAAAAATGAACCGAAATTATTGAATTGTTGTTAGATACAGGTGCTTAAAGACTGTTTCTGATAAATTTAATTTTCCTATTGTTAGAAAAGAAAGCTTTTCAATGCGCACATTTTGTGCCATGGAAACTGAAATGAAAACACATAATGTAGTCAAAATTAGATTAAAAAATAGAGATGATCCAAATTTATATATCGAGATAGAAGCTGTTGAGATAGAATATATTTCGACGACACATTTGCCAACCCCTGATAAAAGTATTCATAAAAAATTCAGATATTTAAAAGTGACGCACCCCCGGAATACCCTAGCGTTCCTTCTCTATTTTCAACCCTCCTTCTTGTTAACCAATTTTTATCTTTTTTCAATTTTTTTACTCTCGTTCAGACCACAATTCCATCTTGTTTGGCGCAGAATGGCTACATTTGGCTATTGCGCCAATAAACTTCACAACCACTCCCACTCACTCAGATATTTAAGAGATGTTCAACCAACCGATTGTTATGAATTTAACAATACAGAAATATCAATTCATCTTGGAGCGGACTATTATTATGAGGCAATTACTTGTCGAACTACACAACTGAATAAACATTTAGTTGCAGTCGAAACATTTTTTGGGTGGTTCTTACAAGAAAGGAACACAAATAACGAGGAACTTTTCACCATGAGTGTTATTATAAACAAATTCAAAGCAACTTAACGAATTTCGGAGTTTAGAGAATTTGGAAATCGAGGCAGAGGTTTCCAATGACGAAAATATAATGTCTGAATTTGAAACTGGGATCTCGTACTAAAATAAACAGTACAAAGTTAAATTTCCTTGGAAACCAAACATGAAAGCATTATTAGAAAAAAATGAGCAAGTTTCAAAAAAAAGATTTATGAAATTGATATCACAATTTAATAGTGATCATTCCTTATTTGATGAATACAGACTAGTTCAAAAGAATTATCTTCCAGAAAATATCATAGAAAGCGTTCTAGATGATGAAGAAAATCGGAAGCAAAATACATTTTATCTACCACATGGGGAAGCAATACGTGCTGATATGGCTACAAGTAAGTTAAGAATCGTATTTGACGCGTCTTCACATGCAAAGGAACAGTTATCATTCAATGAATGTTTACACTCCGGACTTAATTTTATACCAAATCTGATTCTTCTTTTGATAAATTTCGAACGAATCCAATTGCATTTGTGGCCGATATAATAATTGCCTTTTTGATGATTGAAATAGATGAAAGCGAAAAGGACATTAAAAGATTTTTCTAGGATGAAGATCCAGGAACTGATTTAGGAGGGGAAAAAAACAACTGATATTTTTTGTATGTGTAGAGTTTTATTTGAAGTAAAATCGAGCCCATTCCTTTTCTTTCGGTTATGAAAAAGCATCATCTGAAAAAATACGGGGATTCATTTCCGTTAACCTTTAAGCTCCTAAACCACTCATTCTATGTGGATGATTTACTATGTGGACAGATCACTGTTGAACTAGCTTTGACAACTTGTGAAGAAAGTGTACTGGTTTTTAAAGACAACAGCATGGTTCTTCGAAAATGGAGAACCAACTCTCGCGAACTAAGACAAGAATTAAAGAAATAAAATTTTGAAGTAGATGAATTTAAAGAGTCACTGAACACGAAGTTGATAGCTTTTCAAGTCTTAGGAGTTCGGTGGAATGAAAAGACTGATACATTTTATTTTTGATTCTAAAAATTTAGAAACATTTCTTTCTAAAAGAAATTCCACTAGAAGATACTTATTATAAGCAGCAGGTCGAGAAGTTGACCCACACCCGTGTGGTGACCGGGTCTGATAGAATAGTCCCTCTGTAGCTCGTGATCAATTTTTCTCGCTCATAGAGGTGATTCAAATGGGCACCCAGCGTCTGGGGGTATAGCTGGGCATCCTGCCTCTGGGGATTATATCAAGGACCTCAGGGACTTGCCTTCTTTAGGTAGATACGGGCATCATGACCCCGAGGCACCCCAGTGATCTTATTCTTTCCCAAGGTGTGAGTGAATGCAAAGTTTTTTTGGCGCAAGAGCCAGATGTTGCTATGCTGCGCCAAACAAGATTTAACTGAGGTCTACACGTGAAAAAAATTGGAAAAAATGGACAAAAATTTGAAAACAAGAAGGAAGGTCGAAAGTAGAGAAAGATCTCTAGGGTATCCCAGGAGTGCGTCGCCCGTGTTTATCAAAGACAGTAAACTCCCAAGGGAAAAAAAGAAAGATCACTGGGTGTCTCGGGGTCATATTGCCGGTACTTACCTAAGAAGGCAAGTCACAGAGATCCCCTGATATAATCCCCTGGGACAGGATGCCCAGCTATACCCCCAGACGCTGAATACCCATTTTAGTCGCCTCTTACGACATGCATGAGCTACAGTGGGACTATTCTGTCATTCCCGGTCACCACACGAGTCTCTCTCCTATGGGGTTTACTGTCTTTGGTAAACATGGGTGACGCAGCCCCTGGTTACCCTAACGATCCTTCTCTGTTTTCGACCCTCCTTCTTGTCAACAAATTGTTGTCTTTTTTCAATTTTTCTCGCATGTCTAGACTACAAATACATCTTGTTTGGCGCAACATAGCCAAATCTGGCTCTTGCGTCAATAACTTTCACTCATTAGTTGACCCAATGCGTTTTGTAGGTCCTTACATTATTAGAGTTAAATTTTTAATTCAGGAAATTTGGTGTTTAGGTTTGGATTGGGATAACCAATTACCCAAACAATTACGAATTTCTTGGAATAAATGGTGCAATGAAATCCAATATTTAAAGGAAATAAGTATTTCTCAATATTACTATCATAATTATTTCGCTAAAAATGCAATTACCATTCAATTGCATTGCTTTCCATATGCTTCTAAGAAGGCATATGATACCATTGCGTATTTACGCAAAGAATTAGATGACGGAAATGTTGTTTCTAGTTTTATAGCATCAAAGAGTAGAGTAGCTCCTTTGAAAACTCTTTCGATTCCCAGACTGGAACACATGGGTGCATTTTTGTCTGCAAGAATAAGCCATAAAATTGAAACTGCTCTTCCGAGGCCCCCTAGTGATCTTTTTCTTTCCTATGGGGTTTACTGTCTTTGATAAACACGGGTGACACACTCCCGGGATACCCTAGCGATCCTTCTCTATTTTCGACCCTCCTTCTTGTCAACCATTTTGTGTCTTTTCTTCAATTTCTTCACGTCTAAACTACAGTTAAATCTTGTTTGGTGCAGCATAACCATATCTGGCTCTTGCGCCAATAAACTTTAATTACTCACTTGACCCTTCTTATCGACCAATCTTTTTTTCATTGTTTTAACGTCTAGATCACAGATTTACTTTGTTTGGCGCAGTATTACCACATCTGGCTCTTGCGCCAATAAACTTCACTATCATCATCACCATCATGAAACTGCTCTTGAATTCCCTTTTTGTCGATTTTATTCGACTGATTCTTTAATAGCACGTTTCTGGATCAAATGGGACTCGAACAGACACAAGGTGTTCATGAAAATGGAATACAAGAAATACAAAGATTAAGCAAATCCAAAGAATTGCAAAGAGAAGGATAATTCCACTGATTTAATAAGTCGGGTTTGTCCTTGAATGAACTAAAAAACAGCGATATGTGGTAGCATGGACCCAAGGGGTTGACATTGAAGGAAACCTAATGGCCCATATCTTTAGAACCAATAGTCGAAAATGAACATGGAACTGGAGTTGAAGAAATCAATTGTTATAAATGCAACAATTGAAAAGAGCATAACTGGAAATGATTTGATCACAAGATATTCCTCATTTAGTAGATTAATTAGAATACGTGCCTTTTTTTTTAAGGTTTAGCTCTAATTATAAAGTGAAACCACAAACAGTATGAAAGCCTCTGAATTTAAGCAGATTACAGGAGTTTTAGTAAAACATGTACAATTAACTGAATTTCCAAATGAAATAAAGTGCCTTAAAAACGGACAATCTACTCCTAAAAATAGCAAAATATCATCTTTAAACGTATTTGTGGACAAAAATAAAATATTGAGAGTAGAGGGAGATTAAAACATTCAGCCCTTTCTGAATTTCAAAAACATCAAATATACTCATGGACAAAAAAATTAGCGCATCAAAAAATAATTGAGGGATCGTAACGAAACTTGGCATGAAGGTACATGTCGGGGAGATATGCAAATAATTAGAAATGCAGCGTGATTGCGCATTACGTATAGATGGTTTAACATGGTTTCCATGGAGTATAAAACAGGTAACAAAAGCTTGTTTGAGTGTGCTGAATCGTTTACAAAAGAAGAACTGAGGTAGACATGCCATTACACCGTTTTCGAAGACAATATGAGCAGCTGTCGCAGTTTGAGAGGGGGAGAATCATCGGCATGATGGAAGCTGGGTGATCAGCTAGGCGAGTAGCTCGTCAATTAGGCAGCTCTGTATCGTCCTCGTCACTTGACCGTGGTTCAAAATTACGAGGCCCGTCGCCAAAAGCTCTCGTGTTGCTTCTAGTGCGACGTTAATAAAAACTAAACTAAACGCCTTCCCAGCACACACTGCGCCTCCACCGTTAATCACTTTACATTGGACATTCTGATGGCTTGCTAACAGGCAAAATAAATTATATACAGTGAGAAGCCTCATTTCAGATAGATGATTTATCGCATGGAGATCAAAACCGTCCATCATCTGGAGTGACAATGCAACAAATTTCAAGGATGCAAAAAACATCCTCAACGATTGGAATGAACTTTGTAAATCCAATTCAGTTCAAAAATTTAGTGCAAAAGGAATCCAATGGAAATTTATTCCACCTACCTCTCCATCTCCTTATTTCGACGGATGTGGGAGGTAAACATAAAGTCTATTTTTAAAATAACAACATCGGCTATCATGAACTTTGAAGAGTTAACTACACTCGTTGTTAAAGCTTGCTGGTAGTACTGATTTTGACAGAGATCCTCTACACACGAAAGTGTCGACACGTATACGTTTTTCTATTAAATTTGTTTGATAATTAAATTAGTTTTTTAGATTAGTTACGACGATTTGTCTTTTATGGAACGCGACACTGAACTACCAATTCGATTATTGATGACCTAAAATAGTATTTTTACCAACTTCCTATTTTTTTTTTCCCCAAACGTCTAGATCAGAGATCGGTAAACGTGAAGATGTGGTGTGCAAAATCAATCTACCAATATTATTCAGGATGCCGCACAGTAGGAAATATTTAAAATAATTCTATTCCCGACGCAATGCGTGCAGAGTTATGCAATAGAGGTCAAGAACACAGATATAAAGTTTAATTATACATCCCATAAAGATATTTATTAAATTAGAAATAAACACAATATAAAATATAACTACTCCTTCAACATAAATGAAAAACTAAAATGATATATATATTGTGTATTTCGTTACTTCTATAAACATTTATTAAAAAAATAAATAACAAAATATAAATATTCCTCCAATAAAGTTGAATAAAAAACTTTGAATGCGCGAACCTTTTCCCTGCCCCACTCTTCTTAATATAATAGTATCAGGGGTATAATTTGTGACTTCGAATTTGATACATGATTCTAAATGTTCAGTTGTTAAACAATTTCTTTGCGTGTCGCGAGCACAATGAATTCTTGGAAAATTTGTTATACCGCGATTGGCAACGCCAATTGAAATCGAGAGAGAGAAAAAAAATTATTGAATATGAACAGTAGATTACTTGCGATTTTCAGCAAAAAAAATGGCGATAGGATTGAAAGTTGTCAAAATATACGAATAAATCTAAAATCATTGGAAAATAACTCCACAAAAAAAAAAAAGAAGATATTTACAGCATTATTTTTACGGAACGGCGAGGTCGTTGCTCTTTTGATACTTTTTCGATACTTTCATCGTGATACTTTCTTATGCTGCATTCTAAAAGAATTTGGAAAGAACAACTGTTCTTCGTATATTCTACGACAAGTGCTCTTTCTCCGGCCGCGGGTTGACGCTAAGCAGCGGCTATATTTTTCAAAATCGACGGCGACGCTCGAATGAACATTTTTAATTTAGTCAATTAACATTTTTAATTTAGTTAATATTTAGTCAAGTTCATATGAGGCATTTTTGGATTGACCTTAGAAACAAATATCCTGAAATTGCCAAAAGGGTTGTGAAACATTTAATGTCATTTGTTTTCAACCTATGTATGAAAACGATTTTCTTTTGTACACTACAATAAAAACAAAATCATGATTAGTTGCTGAACAGGACATTGGATTGCAGATTTCGTCAATTATTCGTGATGTTAAAATACTTTGAAGCAAAAAACAAATCAACCTAGTCATTAAAATTTTCTTTTTTATGATTTTTAATTTATATATTGTGCTTTCATTTAATGATAGAATACATTTTAGGAAAACAAGAAACACCAATTAACCTTTTCATTTATCTCATTAAGTAGTTTGTGTTGTGATAAAAAAAAAAAAAAGATGCAGTAATAATTTTGTAAATTTGAGCAGGAAAAGGATTTTGATATCCTGTACTTTTGATCAAGAGGTTCCTTCTAGAAAACGTTGAGGCTTAAATTCCCAAAGTGTAAGAGGTTGAATACTCCTTTATAATAATTGTTTCGTTAAAGACAAAATTGGGTTAAGGTAAGACTTTTCAAAACTTTGGTTTTCAATATGAGGAAGATTAATCCAAATAAAATCTTGTAAAAAAAAATAAATGAATATGTCTGTATATATATATATATATATATATATATATATATATATATATATATATATATATATATATATATATATATATATATATCTATTTCATTATCTCACTCTATATATATATATGCAGTCATCTTTTCGATATAAAAAATCAAACTCATATTAAAAATAAGTGCTTTAATATAAATTTTCTTATTGGGCAATTAGAGTTGGATGCAAGT
>BMAW01090162.1:400358-543058 GCA_019974015.1 Nephila pilipes | reverse complement strand
TGATTGGGCTAAACTGCATTATTTAAAAAATATATGAGTTAAAACTTGTCGCAAACGTCTAAATATTGCATTGTTAGGCGAGTACGAACGATTCCCAAAATTTCAAAGCTCTAGCTTGATGGGAAGTTGGTTAAATTAACGATCGAAAATTTGATGACACACACACACACCAAGTGAAATTCAGAAAAACGTTGTAAAAAAGACGACGCACCAAGAAGGAGTAGTCCGATGGAGACAAAATTGGAGGATAGGAAAATTATGAACAGAATAAAAAATGATTAAAATTTCAGAAAAATTTAATGATTTATTTCAGAATTACATAGTTACAAAGTAATGAACTCATTCAGGTGTTGACCCACCTCTCGCCTGGATACAAACTGATAAAGCTCCCTAATAGTTTCCAGCGGTATTTTTTGCCAAATTTGCTCCAATTGTCGGGCTAGGTCATCAACATTTCCTGGTAGATGCAGTCACCTTCCCATCATATCCCAGACATGCTCGATTGGAGAGAGATCTGGCTGGCCAAGGAAGTGTTTGACAAGCTGTAAGATAGTTTATAGCAACACGTGCCGTCTGGCATTATCTTGCTGAAAAATAAAGCCAGGGTACTGCAAAAGGAACAGTAGCAAAACAGGTCTCAGAATGTCGTCGACATATCACTGTGCTGTAAGTGTCCCTCTAATGGCAACCAAAGGCGTCCGGCTATCAAGGTAAATGGCATCCAAGACCAAAACTCTTAGTAGAGGGTCTGTGTGGCGTGCAATAATGATAGTAGGATCGGCACGCTACCCTGGGCGTCTCCAGACACCTCTTCTATGATCGTCAGGACACAGTTGGAAGCGGAATTCGTTGTTAAACACTATATGTCCCCAGTCAGCATCATTCCAACCTGATGTAGCCTTTGATGTAGGCATAATTAATCATTTAAATTTTCTGAACCTAAAACTACAAGGTCTACAAAACTAGAAAAATCTATTTTCTGATCTATGTACCCATTTATAGGTCTTCAGATCTAAACTTGTCTTGCTTTTGGAACAAGTACAGGCCAACAACTTGACGTACTTTCAGCAGTGCAAGGTCTCCATAGCAGAAGCAACAGCTGAGTTCCCCACGTCATTTGTATACGATATCTACAGCTGCAGTTTCAGGAACTGTTTCCTGACTTAGATTCAAAGACAGAAGAATGAGACTGTTTTAAATCCCATTTGAAACAGATGTGGCCGTTTGTCCAGATAAACTGCAGCTGGGGATCTTTGAATTGTCAGCAAATATCTTTCTTAGGGACAAGTTTAAATAATAACTGGCGAGATTTTATCAAAGGAAGACTTTCCTGAAGTCAACACTTTTACATCAAGGTTCTTTTCAATCTTTGGAACAACATACTTTAGAGAACTAACATTTTCTAGAATGAAATCCGTGAAGAACAATTTACGAACAAACTTGTCTTATGATAATCTCAGGTCGCTGTTGATGTTAGGGACATCAAATCTAAAGACAATCTGCTATTTTGGAATCCAGGAAACAATTTCATCCATCACACAAATACAGGTATTCATGTGTAATGTATTATTAAATAATAACTGAATAAAATAATATTAAATAAATAATTAAAAACGATATCTATGTTTGATCCTTTTTAATTTCGAACTCGAGTGTGTAGTCGGTCCTCCAACTGCTATTTGATAGTTAATGCGGCCCTCGGGCTGAAAAGTTTGGCGAGCTCAAAAGGAACTAAATTACACTGTCAAATGATATTTAATTAAATTAATTAACAAAATTAATTTCTCACGCATTTTTCTAATATGGAATTCAATTTTTTTGCAGAATTAGGAAGAGAGCATTATAAATAGTCTTCTTTCCAAATTTCATACGAATCTGGTCATTAATTTCAAATATTTGGAGCAAAAGAGCTGTGTACTATATTACTTCACGCAAATGATTCACATAATTTCCTCCTTTTTTGAGTAATGCGGGATAAATAGATAGACAATTTAGAATTATATATATAAACTGTGTATATTCTCTCGCTCCCCCCGAACTGCTGTTTGACAGTTAATGGGACCCACGGGCTGAACAGTTTGGAAACCCCTGGTCTAAAGGATTCATGAACTGTTTAAAAATTATATTTTCTGAGATGAAATTTGAAGCTCTCTCAAACTTTTGAATATGAAGATATATCGAATACAACATTAGTGGTGCCAAAAACCGGGACCTTTAGATTGTATATTGAAATGTTGATTTATTTAGTTAAAATTGAATCTTGATTTGAAAGGTAAATGTTTTATTCTTGAATTTGAACTGTATTTGAAAGAAGTGTGGGTGAGTTATTTGAACTGTATTATTTGAATTACAATATTCTTATTGTTGAGAGTGTACCGACCAACCATTCGTTGTGAATAGCCCTTTTGCGGCGAAATGTAAAACTAGGTAGTGTTCGTTGTGTTGCGAGAGAGTGAGCTCTCAAGATGAGTGACTAGTGGTGTTGTGAATGCGTTGAGAAATAAATAAGTGTTAAGAGACAAGTGGACTTTATTTTGTGTGTGAAATGAATAGTCCGTCGAATTGGATTAGTATGTACATGTGTGTATGAACCTTTGGTCAACGTCGAGGAGAAGATTATGCAACTATGTGGATTTGTGTTTTTACTGAGAATTTTGACATTCGAATAATTGCAATAAAAGCCATGGCAGACATAGTGGCTGCAAAAACGACTTTCATAGCGTCTAGGCCAGGGGTCAGCAAACTGCGGCTCTTTTGATGTAAAGTTGCGGCTCTCCAGTTCCAAACGAAAAAATTAATAATTTATTATCAAAACCCTTAAGCAATAAGTAAAAATATTTTTAAGTACCAAATTTCTAGATAGCTTCTATTTTCAAAATCGTTAATTAAAAATCGCAGCGCTTAACATGACCGTTATGAGATAAATTTGAACTGTTGTTTTGTCTTTAGAGATGAGACTCCATAACCATGTTTACTTTTCAGTCAATTGCATTCCATTTCCGTCTCACTCAAACAGCCACCGTCGGCTCTAGACGTGTTGTCCACCAGTCATCCTCGGATAGCACGGTCGACGTTACATTGCACGCGTGTTAATTTAGTCACTTGCGTTTTTTGCGTGTCTATTCGCTTGTTGTTTCAAGAATACTACGATTTTAGAAGCGAATATCTTCTCAAAGGTATGTACGCGTATAATATAATAAAATCAGATACAGAATTGGATTACATATCTGAAGATCAAGTTAACGAAGTAATAATGATAAATAAAATGTTTGCCGTTTTAGATAGCTAAGTAAGATTTTTAAAAAAAATTATCTTTTCAGCACCGGGGCCAGCATGGCATCTAGTAAAAAAAAAGAGAATAATTGAAGAAGAAAACCAAGGATTCAATCAAGATTGGACGCAGTCGTTTGCATTCATTGCAGAAATCATGAAGGGAAAAAAAAAAAAAAAAAAATCAAAGATTTGCCATTATCTGCTAAAACCGTACAAGATAGAACTGCTAAAATGTCTTCAAATGTAACTCATATGAAAGTGGAAAACATTCAACTGGCTTCTGCCTTAACACTTGCTATAGATGAGGCCTGCAACATTAATGACACGGCACAAGTTACCCTTTTCGTCAGGTATATGTAGTCCCAAGGTCCAAAAGAAGTGCTACTAGGATTGCTACCGCTCTCAGGGCAAATCGTGAAGATATAGAAAATGTTGCGCAAAAATGTCTGAAAGACAATTGAATTGATATAAATAAAATCGTTTCCATAGCAACTGATGGAGCCAGAAGTAATACAGGAATACATAGAGGGGTAACATCAATTCTTCAGAAAAAATAAACCACCAAATTCTAAAGTTTCACTGCATAATTCATCAAGAAGCGCTTTGTGCCCAAACATTTCCGGCCGAAATAGTTGAGGTCATGAACTTGGTAATTAAGATTATTAATAGCATCTTGGCAAAAGCACTCTACCATCGCCAGTTTAAAGATTTCCTTGAAGTAGATGGCCAGTTTTCTGACCTAATTCTGCACAATAAAGTGCGATGGCTTTCCAGAGGTAACGTATTGCAACGTTTCGCTTTGTGCTTGAGTGAAATAAAAATATTCCTCAATGAAAAAAGGCATTGAACATCCCGAATTCGAAGAAGACAGATAGCTGCAAACGTTCAACTTCATGGTAGATACTACAATGAAACTAAATCTAAAACTGCAAGGGAAGGGCAACCCAGCCTATGTCTTGCTTGAAGAAGTAGTTTGTTTCGAAAAAAAAAATTACTTATTTTTGTTGAAGATATGGAAAGCGGTAAATTACTTCATTTTAAAAGTCCGAAGCAATATCGCGATGAAGCTAATGCAACTAGATTAGTGATATTTCTAAAGAAAAAATTGATATTGTGAAAAATATAACTCTAGAGATATTTCGGAAGAAATGCGTATAGAATCAGAATAAGCAGAAAAGGAAAGACGTTCTAGAGAACAAAAATTAGAAATTGAGAATCGAAAAGGAAATTGAGCTTTTAAAGCTCAAATTCGCATCTTGTGAGAATAAATCGCTTGACGATGATGAGTCGAATTTTAATTTAGAGAATTTACTTAAGAGCATAAAAATATTGACTATTCCTGTTCTTAAGAATGTTGAGTGTTTGAATTTCTTTTTCAACTAGCTCGAGAAAGCATCCACAACAAAAGGAGTTAGTGATAAATATAAAGCGAAAATTCTACTAAATATTTTGGGAGATCGAATCGGCAATTTAATGATTTATGTAAAGGAAAAAGAGTTGGGTGATTATGAAAAAATCAAATTTATTGTATAAAAGGAATTTCAACCAACTCCTAGAGAATGTTTAAAACAGTTTAAAAGTGCAGTAAAATTTCCAAAGGAAAATTACGTGCAGTTTTCATCAAGAGTTAGTTTTGTTTTTGAATATAACATTCAACTTCGTAAAGTGAAAGAATTTTCCAAATTGTGCGAGTTAATGATTTCCGATCAAACATTTAGCTCTCTTTCGCAGGATTTAAAAAGTCATATGCGTATTAAACAAGAATCCTTTTTTACACCACAGAAGTTAAGCAGAGAGTGTGATTTATTTGTAACTTCTAAAACCGGAAGTAAAACAGTGTTGTTATTTTTTCTCTCTCAGTAGTTGATAATGATCAGAGGAGATTTGGAAAGAGTAATTTTGAGAATCGTAATATTAAAAATATTTCTAAAGTGTTTTTATCGAATGGTCATTTAAAATTTAATTTGTGCCATAAAAGCCATTCAATATTTAAGAAACAGGATTTTCAAAAATTGTCTGTCAACCATAGAATAGGATTTCTGTAGGCTCAAAATTTATGTTTTAAATGCTTTTCATCAGGTTATAATGTAAAAGCGAAATTGCTTTTGTTAAAGGTCACACTATAAGTTACTTCATTTTCCCTGAGAATCTGATCAATTAAGTGAGAGTTATATATATATATATATTAAAAAAAAAAAAAAAAAAAAACTAGAGTGCAATAACAAATAAAGAAGAAAATTCAAAACTTAACCTAAATCCAGAAAGTAACGTTTTTTTTTTTTTTATCAATCTGTTAGAGGATTACATGAGTGTTGGGGCTCTTTCTACAATTGACAAAGGCTCTCATGTTTTTAGGACGAATTTTCATGTCATTGTAGTGATTTGTTCCGAGCCTTGCTAGTGTGGATGTCATTGAAAATTTTTTGTGACACTTGGCCATTACAACTCGAAGGAATTATCGTTTTAATGCTCTAAATTAAAAAAAAAAAAAATCCTGCGAAGTAGAATGGTGTTTAGACCCTGTAATTTTGCGCCTGTAGTTGATAAGCTTTGGAAAAATGCTGATCAGAATAGGGAGAATTTTTCACTTCCCTTTCTCCATTTAGTAGTTTTCTCTCAAAGAAAAATTTGCTAAAGGAAGAATAATTCTGCTACGCATTTGGCGTAATTCTAAAAATTTTATTGACATTGGGGACATCACTTTTTTTTTAATGAATGTTAGACGATTATATGAAGTATAATAAAATGACATGTAGATGTCAGAGCAAGTTGAATTGAACACACAGATATCTGAATAACATGATTTATTAACAGACTAAGAATAACTGCAGTTAACTGAGAACTCTCGGATGAAAAATTCACATGGGTTTATATATTACATAAGAATATTCCAGAATATTGTTCTGGTAATGTAAAGAATATTCTGGAAGGTTTTAGAAATTATAGTGAATTTT
Organism: Nephila pilipes; assembly: GCA_019974015.1. Taxonomy (NCBI): domain Eukaryota; kingdom Metazoa; phylum Arthropoda; class Arachnida; order Araneae; family Nephilidae; genus Nephila; species Nephila pilipes. The sequence goes on along the minus strand of BMAW01090162.1, from coordinate 536,831 downwards.
AAGGTTGTCAAAATTAGGTTTTGATTCCGTCAATTCCTGTTCTGCAGACGAGCGTTTTACCTTTGTGCCATCGGGGCTTGTAAGCTATGTGGCTGTATGTTGAAAAGATTTTATAATTTGTAAAATTAAATCTGGTAGCTTATGTTTCTACAAATGATTTGTTAAGTAATTTTTATTTATTGTTCTGAAGTTCATAATGTATGACTGAATCAAATAATTTTAGATTTTTATAATGTATTAATAATAACAATAATTATTTTATGTACGAAATAAAATTTATGTTATTTAATATAACGTAAGTGCATTGTAGTGTTTCCCCCCCTTTATTCTCCCTTTCATTGCTGAAATGTGAAGTAACAAGTAGGTTAATCGTAATCCAAATCAATAATTTTTTTTAAAATTCTGATTGAGTATTATTTAACAGATTATCCTTGAGGAGAAATACAAATCCCCCTATTAGCAATTGAATCTTGAAATCTATAAAATGTTTCCTGTATGATTGATTCCTGCGTTAATATCAAAACATGTATGTTATATTAATAAGTTTGCTAATTTGCCAAATTTTAAATTTTCTGATTTGAAAGAATTTTGATACATATATTATAGTTTTATATGAATATTACTAACTTAAATATTTATTATATATTTTTGTTGTTTAATATAAATATCAAAGTTATATGAAATGCTTCATCGAATGTAATTTCCCACATTCTTTGGGCATGTATTGTTTAAAATTTTCTTCCTTTTTTATATAATAAGAGTCTATAACATATTGAAAAAATTTATAAGAATAATTGCATATTTACTAGGAATGCTGTAACAGTTTTTCTTAAAAAATAATTCTTGTTTCATACATATATATACATGCATATTTTAACACACACATATATATAATACATAAGCTTAAGATTTTACAGAATTATTTTACACTACATATACATCTTGCCCATATTTTTTGAATAAATAACTTTGATATAGAAAAACATAAGAATCTAAATCTGCAGTGCTCAGCATTTCTTACTAATGTTTCTACAAATCTTCTAACCAGCAACATCATAAAAATTAATACATATGCTGTTCATAATTAAAATGTTAATTACTACAAGTTTCCATTTTAGTTTAAATCCCGAAGTGTAAATAATCTATGGGATAAGAAGAATGAAAACAGATTCGAATACTGTGGTATTGGTCATGTGACAAATAAAGCGTTTTGGAGTTATTCTTATTAGAAATACTCCCTGTTTTATTCACAAAATAAGTTAAATTTGAGTTTTTGAAATAAATAGGCATTATTTGTGCAATAAAATATTCTTGTCCGTAAAATAGGACTTACGAAATGTATATTTAGATATGTTTCTTTTTCATTTTACCTTCAATTCTTTATTACAACTCTAAAAATTAAACCGGATACATATGGCGCCATCTATATGTAAAATATAAACTACTTCTGAAGTGATGTGATTGTTCACTAAAGTCGCACTGAGAAACCATACGAGAGCTATTGGCGCCTGATCAAGTAGTTTTGAGTCTCAGCCAAGTGAAGAGGAAGACACTCGAGGCCCCCACCCTCTCTGATGCCAACAGGAGGACTTTGATGATATTTAACATGCAACTGTGCCACTATATGGCCAGTCTTTAGTGACATCAGGGCTTGAACCTAAAACTTGACGAAAACAATGTCGACCGCCAGTCCACAACCATTACCACTAGGCTGTTGCAGCCACAAACTATTTCCAAAGATGGCTGCAAAAATACTTGATGCATAGCTACAAGTATTTTTTGTAAATTCAAAAATATACGAACTATTTTTAACAATTTTACACATCTATCATTTAATATGCGTAAATTACATTAAGGGAAAATTTTCAAATCGGAACATTGTGATTTCATTGTGTTAGAGTGTTTTACAGTTTTTTTGAAATTCAGTCCACCTTAAAGAACTGGATAACAGAAAGAAAAACTTATGTAATTCCAACAGATATCCTTTGGGTTCAGAAAAGCTTCCAAAATATTAAAGGAAAATCTATACAGTTATTTTAAATTTATGAGTTTTGCAATGTAATAAATTATTTACATAACTTTACCTCTCTCTCAGTTAATAACTTACATTTAAATCCCTGCACACAAAGGAATCAATATTAATAAGGAAGTTGACAATCATCGAAAAACACTCTCAGATCCTTAGAGCATTCCTTGGGTATTAGCAGATCTCCAATCCTATTTCAAAAAGAAAATTGACAAAAGCATCAAATATAAGAATTTTAACTACATCTCACATGTCGAAAATTGGAATAATCAAGCGGCAAAAAATAGATTTATAGAAGTCCTAATCAACAAGACTGGTCCAAAAAATTGCATCTAAACTATTAACTTTATGAATTTAAGCAAACAAATTCCCCACTCTGTTCTTTTTGCAGAGTATCAGTGACAAGTGAACACTACATCCAAATTTACTCTAGACACAAAGTTCAAAGAAACATGTTGAAAATACTTATTTTACAATATGTTGAATAGTTCTGTTCAACAATAGCGTGATGCAAGTCAAAAGATCATATTCAAAAAGTTGAATGTGATCTAACTTAAGATTCTAAACATTCTAATTTCTACTCTAAATCTGTATCGAGTATTCCAGTTCTTGAACTAAGTGATCAAGTATCTGAATCTTCTGAGCAAGTATAAGTTCAAATGATATTTAAAGATCAAGAATATTACCTGGAACATAAGGCAATGACAGGACTAAAAAATTAATAATTCGAAACAAAAACCAACGTTTTTAAAAACAACGTTTTTATATGGCGGCAAAGTTTATTAGAGAAAATTATTGAAATATTAGTTAAAACTGTTAGTTATTTTTAATTTTAAAATTCACTTAAAAAGAGACATTTGTGAGAGTATTAAAAAATTCATAATACTCATAAAATCAAAACATGTATTTGAAAGTTTGTAAGTCATTCTATTAAAAAAGAATGGGAACCAGAATTCAGAAAAAATTATTGTGATAAGACATGGCGCCAAATATTGGAAACTTTCTTTCTTGTGAATGATTGCTGACTTAAAGTCAGCAACCCTTACTATCTCGGAGATAGTAAAGGGGAGATAGTATCTCCCCTTTGTGAGTACAAAAGGTTTACGATACCGCATGCTGCGTGGGGAGTACTCGGTGCTCCCAGAGGGGGAAAGAAATTTTTTCCTCAATTCTAAAAGCGCCGAGGGGAAAGAATATTTTGACTTATTAAAATTATTGAAATATTAGTTAAAACTTGTCGCAAACGTCTAAATATTGCATTGTTAGGCGAGTACGAACGATTCCCAAAATTTCAAAGCTCTAGCTTGATGGGAAGTTGGTTAAATTAACGATCGAAAATTTGATGACACACACACACACCAAGTGAAATTCAGAAAAACGTTGTAAAAAACACTGACCATTAGCACTGAAATGAATTGAACATAGTGGGAATGGAATGAGTGAATTGCTGGATATCTGCTGAACAATGTTGCACAGCAGATTAAGATTGTCAAACATTTGATTTTTGAAAAAACAATGTGATAAGCTAATTAGTTATTTCCAAATCAGTACAAAAAGTCACCTTACTTATGTCTCTTTAAATTAAGCCTCTGAATGTTGGAGAAATTGTCATAAGTGAAAAGAGATTTTTCACTGTTTTTTGAAAATGAGAATTTCACCTTATTCTGAAATCATTACTTTCTTTTGTATTTTTTCTAATGGGGAAAAAAAAAAAAGGTCCAAGTTTTTAATATAAGTATGAACCCAATATATAAACAAGTTTTTAAGCCTCTTTAAAAAATCCTAATATATTAAATTCTAATATTTTTAGGTATATCTTCTTGATGCATGTTATAATTTCATCATTAATTACATTGACAAAAAAGTACTTTCTTTCTAATAATAATTTATCAAAATATCTGCATGAAGTTATTATTTTAAAAATGGGCTTGAAATGTTACTCGCACACCATTTTACACTTTGTTGTATTCATAAGCTGACAGATATGAACTTGTTATACTAGAAATATAAATTCATGTAAATAAACAGTGATTCAAAGAACAAGAAGTGTTAATGTAAAAGGTGCAGTATCAAAGATTCAAAAAAAAAAAAAAAAAAAAAAAGTAAAAGAAATTTGAGTGTTAAATGATAAAATTTGTTAGAAAATGAATGCATCATGCATGCATAAAGTGTGTGTGTGGGGGGGGGAGAAAATAAGTACAGGATGAAAAGAGAATTTTGATACAGAATAGAAAACTGATAGTCATTCATCAATCAACAAAGCAATATCGTTTGTACTTGTAATTGTTTAATTATAATACAATAAAAGTTAACATACTTATTTTCTTTCAACATACAAAAAGAAATGAACATATCATTAAATATACATAAAATAAATCTGTTATTCAATAAAGAAATCTAACAATTTGGTGTACTTTTACAAAACAGTTCAATTTAATAGCCAGAAAAGTATACAAAGTGATTTGCAATTGATAAATTTTTATTTATGCATAGTAAAAATTATGCATTCAGATATACATTTAAATATATGATGAGTAAACTCCAATACAGAATCTTTTTTATTTTATTTCCCTTCCACTCTGAATGAAAGTTGAGATTTATGGTGCAACAGCCATATATAGCTATGTTATACCAAACACAAGTATCTGTATTCAAGACACAAGAAGAAATGAGAGGAAAAAAAAATGTAAAAATTAGGTGACAAGAAGGGTTGAAAACTGCTAGGGTTTTCCAGAGAAATGTCATTTGTTTTTAGCAAAGAAGGTAAATCTCACGGGAAACAAAAGACCACTAGAGTACATCATAGTCATGATTCCCATACTTACCTAAAGAATATAAACCCCTGAAGGGACTTTCTTCCATGAAAATAGTTTATTGAGAATGCAGTAATATAGACTAGATATGAATGTCTCAAGTTGGATTATAAAGTAATACACTAATATTCAATTATTCAAATAACTATTTGGCTCCAAATAAAAATATAATTTTAGAAATTTAATTTTTTTTTATATAAAAATTACAAATTTAAATCATTTTTTTTTTATTCTTTCATTTCTTAAAACTAAAGTATAACTTAGAGTGTCATACAATGGGATGTGTTCCGAGTTGTCGCAAACTATCATTTATCGCCAAATTTCGCGAAAAATTGGGTAGGCAATAATAAAGGTTACCTAAGTATATTCATAAGAGTATAATGCTAAAATAGAATCATCATCAAATATAAAAAAAAAATCTAATTAGACATGCATCCTATACTCCTTTGTAATCAAGCATAATATATTTTCTTTTAATAAGAATAAAAAACAACAAACTACAAATTAAACTAAAATTCTTGTATCGCCTTTACCAGAATGCTAGCTTACAAATCCCGATTTCCGAGTTAAGTGCAATTCATTTTTTAGGTGAAAAGGAAAACATATTCAATCAAATTCAACATTTCCAAGCAAATAAAAATAGTTTTAAAATATGAATACATTTTATGATTAATAATCATAAATTTTGTAGCAAACAATTAAATCAAATATATATTAATATTTCGCAACAGGATATTTTAAAAAACTGGTTAAAGTGAAGCATTGGGCAAGTGTCAAATATGGCAATCTTTAAGTTTAATAATTATTCATTTTCAGCAAACTTATTTTTTGGTAACTTAGATACATTTTCTTGTTGATTACTAATACAAAAGTCATTTTTCTCATCTTGTTAGCTATTCATTAGTTTAGAGCAGCAAAAGAATTTTTTAAAAATGCATTACTCTGTTCAGTACTTTTTCATTAAAGGTGGCCTTTGGTGTCAGTTAATAAATTCGAGCCAAACGGGAGCAATATCACGGGTACTGCATTGGGAGAAAGGTAAATTAACACAATGCGATTTTTTTACAGCCCCCTTTAACAGAAAAGTACTTTTTGTTCATGATTATTTTAACATTTTAATGTTCATAATTCAGTGATAACTTAACAATATTCCTTCTTTTAATAATTCTATAGCTTAAGTCTAAAAAGTATGAATTTCAAGTTTTTTTATGAATTGGAGCAAAAAATGCTCATGAGATAAAGTTGCCAAAAATGATACAACTGACACCAAATGGAAATACATTTTTTTATGTGTATACTGTGTATTATCATCAATAAAGTCTGTTTGACGAGATCTGCGACAGCAAAATGGGATAAGTACCAAAAATACAATATAAATGTTATAGTTACATAAGGGTTAAAATGTTAATTTTGAAACAGACTGAACGTTTGGTTTACAAATAAACATCTATGTTTTGTTGGGAAGAGAGAATCTCAAAATGGGTGTATTTGGGAATAGCCCTAAAATGGTACGAAAGAACATCTTATTAAACCTATATGAAAGAACAGCTGGTTTAAAGAGAGCATATTGGATGTGTTATAGATTTTAATCACTGCAAATATGCAGGTGTGGAAGTAGTCTATGAATTTTCTTTTTAAAGATGGATGGCTCATTAAGAAGCATAAGCTGTTTGACGCTTTTCTTGATGCTGTAAAAAAGTTTAAGATTCCTTTAGAAGAATGGAAATTATAAATAATTTTTTTTCCTGTTTAAATCGTATTAAATAATTCTATTATTTATCATTATATATATATTATTAAACATTTTTATATCATAAATCAGTCTATACTAACTTTTATTTAATTAAGTAACCTTTACATGACTTTATGTTTACCTATTTCAGCATACTTCATGGCAATAAACTGCTAAGTAGATAACTTTTCATCTTATAACCCCACTATAAACACAATTACTGGTTCTAAACATTCAATAGGACATTTGACCACCGTTTTTTTTATAAGCATAGTTGATAGTCAAGTGTCCATTATGAAATTACACTGCCTTAGAATATCAGTTTAATCATTTCTTGGCCATGCCGAAGGTTCAAATCGTGTTGCCAAAAGGAGGAAAAATCTGCATGAAAAGGGTACAAGAGAAATCGTTCCTAGATTGAAAATGAGCATCGGAAGTTTTTACGGTAAATATGGTAGGCAGTCAAGCATCCATTACAAAATTAGACTGCACAGACAGAATATCAGTTTCATCATTACCTAGCTGAAAAACTCTCATGACTATCAAAGTTAAAGATCAATATCTCTTTCCCTGTTATTTTTCTTAATGGTTTTTAACTCAATTCTTTTTCCTATGCATTTTTTATACTGCAATGATTAGAGAACTGTAATTCTGACATCATCCTATTTCATATTGAATTTAATGTGTTGTTTTAAAGTTTTTCTAAGTATTTTTATTTTTTAAGTATAATTACCTTTTCTTCAAAACACCATCTTTTTTTCTGTTGCAATGGCTTGAATGATTCCCCCCCTTTTTTATATTGTTTCATTGCTATTTCCTCTTTTTCCATTGAGTATTTTCATACTATTTATATGTTTCCAGTAAAATACAACTTTTCTACATTGTCGTTTTGACAAAACACCATTTTCTTTCCTGTTGTAATACTTAAAGTTTGAAAATAGCACAATGCCCTTTTGAAAATCACACCAAGCAGTATGCTAAAATAGAACCTTTCCTAATAGCTAATTATTGTTGGTATTTGTTTGGTTTCAATATTTTGCTGCTTTTTAACATCATATGATGCATAATGACAGTCTGGCAATCTATTTTAAAAGTCACCAAATTGCATTCAATACTTCACTTTAAACAGAACAATTTATACCATAAAAGTAACTCTAGCACAAACAAATACAATCCAAATAATTGTAACGACTAAGTGATCAAAAGTTTCATTAATCAGTTTCAAAAATAGAATTTTAATCAATTGCAATGGTAATTTAAGTTTTGAAGATAATCCCCCCCCCCTCCAGATTATTTTACATTAGAATACACACAATACAGGCATTTCAGGAGAACGTAACACACAAGCTAATTTCTACAATATCAAATTTTTTATAAAATAATCTTCAGCGGTTATCTATATTTTCAGATACATTTTAAATCTGCAATAATAAAGTTTATCAAGAATCTATAGAAGATACCAGAAATTTAAAAAAAAATCTTAATGTAAAATAAGTTACAAAATATTAACAATGAACTTATCCTATAAATTATTTAGCAAAGACAATTTAATAATATTATATTTCGCAGAAAGCTGAATTTTCAATCAGAAAAGTTTTGAACTTTTGAGACATGCTATTTTTCTTTTGAAAGATCATGACATATAATACATTTAGAATTCAAAGTAATAATGCAGCAGAATCACCAAGTAACTTGAACAATTATTTGAAAGACACGATAAGACTGTTCTTACCTCTGTTCAATTGGATTGTATTTTTGCCCACACCTTGGCGATAGAAAGCAAAATGGCACCAAAAAAGTGCAATAGATACACCAAATTGGCAACCTGTGTAATAATGGAACCCTACTGGAGATGTGGTAATGAAACCTTTTTAGAATCAAATGATGTCAACTTTTTTTTTCCACTGTCGGAGCGTGGGTTGAAATAGGATTTCACTAACTTTGGTAGCATCCTACTTTTTTCATACTGCCAAAGAATTTGCTTCTTCGGATGCTGTAACATTACTCGTAATCTCTTAGGAACCGTGCTCTAGATTAATAGTTCCCTCACTTCCCAAAACAGTTTGATCCACTCCAAGTTTGTGTTCAGTAGAATTTTCCAAATCAGAATTAGTATCTGCATTCAATAATTTAACAGCCTTTGACCATGAATCTGGAATGTCCATTTTATCATTGTCTTCCATTGACTGTGCCCCACCCTTCGATTTAGTGATGGGACTTGCTAGCTCTTGTTTTGGAGAGAGTTCACCACTCAGTGGATTTGCAGGGGACTCCTCTGTAACGGTCTCACTTTGCATTACCAGAGCAGTCAGTCTAGAATTGCACTCCTTCAACTCGAGATGTTTCTCTTGTAGCTCCAATAATTCTGCCTGTAGTTTTTCCAAAATAGGACTGGGATTCTCTTTGACTAAATCTTCACTTAGTGTTTTCAACTTGGATTCCAGGTTTTGGATTCCCGAGATAAGATCACTCTTTGGTAGACGCAACAATTCGTCAAAGCGATTGTTCTTGTAAGATTGTTCAAAATCCCTGTCATAATATGCAGTATTGTCAAAATCTTGAGGAGATTCATACTCATAATCAATGTCTATGAAAGCAGCGTCTTCTTCAGCAGGTTCTGTTATCACATGTGCCTCACCTTTAATGGATTCCGCATTTGTCACATATGGATTAGGAGTCTCAAAACTCATGTATAAACGACACTCATTGTGATCGTCTATTATAAACTGTGTTGAATTTTCAGGAGCCTTCGGTACATTGATAGGTCGAACGATGACGTCATTGTATGCATTAATTTCGCAATCCAACTCCTCGTCAGAACCCCATGTGTTTGAATGCCCCGCCTCATGCTCATCTATAGCTTCGTTTTCACAGATCGCGCCACTGTCCTTCCGCTGTTTACGCTTCTTTCCCCTCCTACACCGCCGCCTAGGTTTCGCGTGCTCACTTTCGTCTTTCAAAACAGGGGGGTCGTTTTTTTCATTGTCCGATCTTACTCCCTGAGATTCACCGCCTTCATCATGTTCGGAACTCATCTCAGATGCATCCATTTCCTAACTTCTAACCACTGTATCAAATGAGCGATTACAGCAACGAACAATAACACCAAAGTTAAACGTCTCACTGATTATTACATATCAAAGTTGCCAACTATTCGTACCTAAATACTGGATTGTAAAATGCATTGCGCAATGACGTAAATATTAGAGTATAGTTTCTTTGATTACAGTTAACATTTAGCTAAAAAATCTTTAAGGTCAAATTTACTACCAAGTTGAACAAGTTGCGCCAGGAAACTGGACCTCTAAAAATACCATTTTATTATCAACAATACTATGATGCGACGGTTTCAAGAAACTCTTGCATGTTGTTGCGTAATTACTGAAGTGACAAACTTTAATAGAAATTACTTTGGACAAAATTTTCCCCCTTGAGTAACAAAAATTTCTGACTAATTATTATGAATATTCCATTTGATAAGCTAATTTTTCGCGAAATATAGGAAATTTTAAGATTTTTTTTCCCTCGTCTATGACGTCATACCTTTCTCCTTAGTTGGCATTCTTGCCATCGTTGATTTGAAAGCAAACATTTCACCATGTGGATGACGGATTACGAATGTTGCTACCAAGTACCTTCTTTTATGATTGGAAATTTTAGAAAGTTTATTTCTACGTGTTGTCCTTCTTGATTATTTTAAATTTTAGCTGAATTGATTGATATATTCTTTATATTACGGATGCCTAAAGGGAAGAAGAAATTCAAGTCTGGTCAGTAGTATTAAGGGTTAACGGAAACAATTGCATTTGTTTCCAATTTTTATAAATTAACTATTTTAAAATCTTTTTTTTTTCAAATGCTTATTTTTTATAGATGTATTTACCACAGCCAGTGATTTAACACCTTCATCCACACACATTTGTTTTCACTCTGAAAGCAGAAAGTTTAGTGTGAAATATTGAGTACTGCGCAATTTAGACTTAAATAAAAGTACATTCCCATTCAGGAAATCATTAATAACCGATTTTATGTGATATGCTATTTATTTCTTATCGGAAAAGTTGGTTTTGGTATTTTATTCAAAATATTAAAATATGGTTTGTGCATCCATTAGATCATATTGTATATAATTTCTGAAATAGCTATGAATTATTTGTCCTGAAATACGTAAATTAATCAGATACTCTGTATGTTTAAAGAAAAATTACGATGTAGAAAAGTATGTGTAATCCAGACAGTACAGCAGTGATTAGATATTAGGAACTTGCTTATTTGTCACTTATTTGAACTAAGGTTTAGATTTTGTGAATAAGGAAGGGGTATATAATTTGTATTTTTCAGAAAGGGAAATGGAACAGCCATGTCTTTTTATGTGCTAAATCAGCATATCTTTGTGTTGTACTATCGAGAGTTACAAAAATGGTTTTTTTTTTTAAAAAAATTGGATTTATTTTGTGTTTATGCTACCCATGAAAATCTGATGTTTTTAGGATTTCATAGTTGAATCCAGAAATAACTCCCATATTATAAATTTTTCAGATTTATCATTATTATAGGGTTTATATGTACAGTAAAACATTATGAATTAGGATTAATTGGATTAATAATTAATATGGAATATCAAAATTTATGTTATCCTAAGAATAGGAAGGGGGGGGGAAATGAATTAAAACAAAAGCTACATATTTAGATTTATCTTATTATTGAACAAATTGAATTTTAATCTTATTTGCAGAAGACCTTTTTATAAACAATAGAAGTGCATTTCAGGAAGCATTTTATTGCATTTGTCATTTAGCCAATATAGTGTCATTTGTCATCAATGACAAAAGATGCTACTAAGGGTTTGTTGATTATGCACAAAATATTTTTTAATGTCCTTAATCTCCACTTTCATTCATTCATTGGTGTTAGATGTTAAGAAAGTAAATTTTCAATTGTGAATGAAATGTGTTAATAGATATTTGATATTCTTGTTTTTTAAAAAAAAAAATCCTTTGTGCAGACCTATCTGGGTTTACTTGACATTCGAGTTAAAAAGGTCTGACCAAATAATGATCTTTTTTATCTGGAATACACTAGTAATTCTCTATTTTCAACCTAATTTTTTTTTTCATTAAATTTTCACTTTTATTCATTTTTCTTTGTGTACATACAGATTCACTTGCATTTCCCTATTGTTCATATTTAATCTTGTGTTTGGCACAATATGTCTCTAGAGGACTAGTGTGAAAAAAGCTATTGAAATAACCAACCAATCTTAATATTTTTTTTGTTAGTGTCGTCTACACTTCCCACCTTTTGAATTTTAACCAACATTCCTTGTGCTTTATTATATATGTGTTATACATTTATTATGGAGTGATATAAACATTTTTTGGTACACAAATAAAAACTTGGTGAGATTTGCGCTGGTGAAATGCAAAAGTTCCCATTTTTTATAGACTTGTGTGTAGGAATGCACATTTTAGCTCATACCATGGTGCTATTTTAAAAATTGCTAATTTGGTGATTTTTGAAATCTTGTTACTTTGTAGTGTCAGATAAAAGAATTATTTTGTCTGTAGATAATCATTTTCACGAATTTAGGTGCATCTATTTCCTCAAATTCTCCAAGTCCTCCACCTTCCTAACTATTTTATCGAGCACTTCAAAGAAATATCTCTTAAAAATTATATGTCTAGAAACATCATTCACTTGTTAAAAATGTGTGTGGGTGGGGGGGAAAGCTTGTCTAATTGAGACTTTTATTTCATTTTCTTAGTCATCAAAAGTTTCAAGCTACGATTCCAGATACAAGAAGAAAAAAAAGGTTGTAATGGATATTGGTCTTGACAAAACATAGAACCACATTCTTACCCACATTGTTTACGAGCTGAAAGTGTTGCTTCATTGAATGAGCTTTGATTCCTGCATGAATTTATGTATAGAATGTTTTTTTTTTCATTCAAATTTCGTTTAAAAGTTATCTTTATAAAATTTTGCTGTACAATAAAAATATTTAATGTAATACCAGTAAATTATGAAAGGAGTTTAAAAAACAAAGACTGTCAAATATCTTGGCTGATACTTATAATTTTTAATTCTAGAAACTATGCATGTTAGATATTTATTTGTCACAGAAATATAGATAGGTTTCTAGTACTTCCCATCTTGAATAGCAAATGACCATGAAATTTTTTAAAGAGATGGCTATTAAATAATAAGACTGTCATTGTAAAATATTTTATTTTGATTTCATTCATATTTTCCACGTACACTTCTCTATCCCTACCACATTCATGGCAAATCTAAGCATTGATGAATTATGTACTATTGTGCAAATAATCTGGAACATCCGAGGCAAGCCAATATATTTTGTGTCAAAACTTCAGGCTTTCTAGGGAAGTGAAGGATATTATTACAACTTTTCCCTCTATTGTGATAAATCCATTGCAAGAGAGGATACTTCTCTTGGTATCTATGTTGTGATAAAATTATCAAAGAACAGGGTGGATATGAATTCAGCCTACTTCTTAGCAATGGAAGAGGGAGAGAGATTTTAATTGGTGATAAATCGCCAAGTTGGTAAGCCTGCCAAAAGTCTTTAAAATTCAATAATTCGAGATAAAAACCATCATTTTTAAATGGTGGCTAAATTTAAAAAAAAAAAATTAAAATTTTAGTTAAAACTTGTCGTAAATGCTGAAATATTGCTTTGTTAGGCGAGTAAGGTTTCAGAGCTCTAGCTGCATGGGAAAATGGTTAAATTAAAAATCAAAAGTTTTATGGCATACTAACACACACACATAAAGTGAAATACATAATTTTTTTTTATAAAACGGTGTAAAAAACATATATTCCGTCTTTAAGATCACTCTATGTAATTCAATATATCTTCCTTAGATTGCGCCACTACACAAACTACGTTATACGATTGTTACTACACAAACTACGTTGTTCAAAAAATATTGAAATATTAGTTAAAACTTGTTGCAAATGTCTAAATATTGTATTGTTTGGCAATTAAGAACAATTCTCAAAGTTTCAGAGCTCTAGCTTGATGGGAAGTTGGTTAAATTAATGATCGAAAATTTGATGACACACACACCAAATGAAATACAAAAAAAATGTTGTAAAAAACATACAATTTTTTTGGTAACCCTACTATGTGAATGATTCTGTTTCTCATCTTGGCCTGACAAATCATGTGTTTAATACACATGATATGCTAAGTTAACTTTTTAATGAATTTCATGGATGTGTAAAAAATCATTTTGCCACGTTCATAATGATGTGGTTACAAACCATTTGATTGTGTTGGCTGAACTAGACTCTTCACTGGACATTCGGACACTTGTCCGATATTTATTTATTTTTTTTTTTCTGAAAAAAAATGTGGTCGTAGTCAAGTTTCCATTACAAAATCTCTTTCTGGGCAGAATACCAATTACATCGTTATGTGACTGAAAGGTGGGAAAATCATCATAAAAGATTCTTGAAGAAATTATTTCTGGTTTGAAAACATTGAATTTCGTGACTTTTTACAGCAATTGTGGTTGGCAATCAAACATCCTCTACCAAATCAACTGTAGCGGAAAATCAGTTTCATCACTCCTTTTCCAAAATAAATTATGATTATCAACGTTAAAAGTCTATGATTCATTTTCATTCTCATATCATACTCCTTGACATATTGGTAATTATTCATGAGAAAACTTGTCTTCACTTTTAATCAAAGTTTGAGTTTAGCTGCTTTAAAATGAGTTCACAGTGAAATTTTAAAAAAATAAATGATGGGAATATACAACTAAAAATTTAGTTGTTATAAGAATATTTATGTTGGATAGAACATATTTCAAGAAATGTTGAGGTTTATTGAAATCTTCTCGAATATGTTTTTCAGAGAAATTAATTTTGTTTATATTGCCTTCCCCCCTTTAATGTGATAGTTTTAAATTTAAACAAAGAAAAACCTTTTTACTAAGTTCACAGTGAGAGCATAACAGACTATCAGTGTTTATTAATACAAGAACTTGAATTTCACGAACCAAGATATGTATAATTTTTTATCGATCCTCATTTTGTTGGTAAAAAATCTTGTTAAAAAAAACTTTTAATCTGTAGTCAATTGAAGTATTTAAATATGGTGTGGTGCGAACAATGAAAATTTCTTGTGAATAATATATTGATTAAAAATTAATAGTATAAATATATGGATATTTTAGTTTATTTTAAGTGACCCTGAGAAATTTTAATGGAAAAGCATGACTTAAATAAAATTTTGAGAAATCAAATTGTGTTGCATACATTTAAGAATATATTATTGAAATCAGTTGTAAAAGTCTAAAAGATCTTGATTAAAAATGATATTTGTTAAATTTGTGTGTGTGTGTGTGGGGGGGGGGGTGATAAAAAGATCTGACCTTAATTTTTAATCTGTAAACAAATTAAGGAAGTTTAGTTTTGTGCATGTATGTAGGTGATTTCAATGTACGTGCATGAATTTTTCCTGCTTGTAGTAGATGATTGCTAGGATGCAGAAAGTGATTAAGTGCAAGTCCATTTATATTTTTTGTTTTTGACAAAACGACGTTACTGCATTGAATTTTGTGTGTGAAGTGTAGTACAACATAGTTTTGGGTACCACATGGAAAAAGGAGTTGTACAACTATTTTAATGATGATTGCACATCATTTTATAGTTTCTTGGCTACATATATGAACCTTGTTAAGTTCTCTACTCTTTAATACAGCTTTGTGACTTCTAATTTTTATTTGTCTCAACCTTATGATGCTTCTGAAAGGGACTAGACTTCAGTCAAAAAATGCCATGAGGAATGTGATGGACCAGTTCACATTATCTAAAAAAAAAAAAAGATGTTTCAGTGCTGCTTCTAGCAGTGATATAATTAATCATTGGGAGAAATGCATAAGAGCCTACTTTTAAATAATTGTTGGTACTGTTGGGTAAGATTGTTGTTTGAATACCAGTATTTTTTATGAGTAAAGATTAAATATTCTTTAAACACTCCTTGTATTTGATTGTTTAAATTTCCAATAATGTATTCATTTTTTTTTTTCTGCTGGGAGTTGCATTTTTTTTATGTTTGTTTAAATATGCCTGTAATCTTTGAATTTTATTTTTTTAGTTACAGTAGTAGTTCTTAAAATCTGTTTTTTTTTTAAATATTAAAAAAAAAAAAAATGAATTAAAAAATTTTTTGTGTGGAATTTTAAATCATTATTAAGAAATTTTAACATGTATTGTATGAATCAAATGATTAGATGAGACATGGTTAAACAAGGACAGCAGATAAAATTGAGAAGAAATGAAATGTTCAAAAAAAATATGACTATTCTTTAAAAATGATGCAAGACTTTTAAAATTATGGATTTGAGATTGTAACTAGCACAGATGTGTCTGTCTTAATTAGAATGAGAAGAGATATATAGTGAATTATAACTGCAAAGTGTGTAAAAGTAAATATTTTTTTAAAAGAATTGAAATGTCTCTTGCACAGGTGGACCATTGCGTCATAAGCAAGACCAGTACTTTGCAAGTGAAGAAGAATCTCTTGCCGACAACAGCAGTGTTGTTAGTAATTTATCTGAAATAAGGTTAGACAGTGATGATGATACAGGTAATCTTAATTCTTTGTTTATTAATTATTGACCACTTTTGGTGTAATTTTTCTCATTTCATTTTTTTATGGGATGTTTTTGTAATTCTCAAAACATAACATTCTGTATAATTTTTAATACATTTTTTGGTACATTTGTAAATACCCATGGGCTTTTTTTACCAACCAGAAAAATGTCAACAAATGGTGAATGAATATGTGCAATTGTGTGTGAATAGGAAATAATTGATGTAAGTTTGTCTGGAATTTCATCAACATTCATGTTGTGGAAGATTTTGAACAGGCACCAAATTTTGTAACTAAGGTACAGAATAAACATTTTGTTCAAATAAAAAATCTGCTCTTTATTTTTAAGAATCTTACAAATATTTAAAACCTCTAACTGTAATAATAGTAATCTGTGATGCTCTATTTAAAAATTATTTTATGTTTGAAATGTATATTTTTAGTTGTAGAAGCAGATGATGAAGTCATTGCTGTAGATGATTTTGAAGATAAACTCAAAGAAGCCATTGAGGGCTTACTGCAGAAAAGGTAATTTTGTCATTATTGAACTCTACAGACATCTTAGAGTCTAATTAAATAGTCAATAAGCTCAAAACTCCAAATTGAAGATACGTAAGAGCAGGGCAAAGCAGTTTATTAGCCACATTAAATATGTTAGGTCACTTTCTTGAATCCTTAACTCAGTTAATCCTAGTTTATATTTTGATAATAAAGTCTTAATCCTAGTTTATATTTTGATAATAATTAGCTTACCATATCACTAATTCTGATTCAAACACTTCTAGATTAAAGCAGATTCACTTCATTCTACACATCTATCAACTTGTCATCCATTATATCCCTTCTCTTTCCTTTCAATACTGCTTCACTTATACATTTCTATCTCCAATTTTCTGTGCTTATTGTCTTCATCTAATTTACCTAATTGTGTTTCATTTGAGTGGGGAAGATTTCTTTAAAAACTTACTGTACTTTTCCATTTTACCGACACAAGCAATAAATTCGCCAAAAATGATACAAACGACGCTAAATAGAATATGTATATACTGTGTGTTGTCGCCAATAAAGTCTACTCAGTGAAATTAAAAAGTACTGAAAGTACTTATTTGACACAGTTATTTTATAAGAATTTGTATTATGTTATAACTATCAGTATTTATCAATAAATGCAATCATTTCTGTCTTTGTATGACTGTAATATCATTAGAAGTAGAGATAGTGTTTTTGTTAATTGACTTCTCTACAATAATATGTGCTCAGCTACTAATAATTGCATTGGTGCATTAAATATTTTGCAATACAATTCTCTGTATGAGGATATTAACTGAAGATTGAGTAAAAATTTCCTGGCATATGCTTCATTTGATACTTTATTTTTACTGAATTATTTATTTCAATTTCCCAATAAATATGGCTGGAGAATGTTAAATCCTTTTAGTTTCCCATACAAAATTTATCACATTGATGAATTTAACAAAACTATTGGAAGAAAACAATTGCAATCTTTTAACTCAAGTGCGCCAAAAAGGTTTCCATGACACATTCACATTTTCTGTACTTCATTCAGATGTTTTAAATCAAACCTTAGAACGTAATATCCATTATTGGAAATGTTTTCTGCATATACTTAATTATGAGTCTCATCTTAATTTAGCTTGTTCCAAACTTATTGAAATGCTCATCTGACAAAATGTTTTGAAAGTTGTAATTATACTCTTATCTAGAGTCTGTAGCAGTTAATGTGACGTCAGGCAGTAGGTAAAAAAAAGGCAAAGTTGTTCATTTGAGTGCTCTGTGGCAGGATAAAAATCAAAAGTTCTTGAAATTCTAACCTGTACTATTCAAAAAGTATCTTAATTTTTGCTACAAAGTATCCTTGCAGCCGCTCAGTAAAAATGTGAATAAGTATTTGTTGACTGGTTATCCAATGAAGTGGCAGTTTATCTTGTATTTGTGTGTGGCACCTTATATAAAATATTTTTTTTAAAGTCTTTTTGACATAATAAAAAGGACCGTAACTCGGAAAATGTTTTCGAATAAAAAAAAATTTCCCAATATTAATGTAGGTTTGCATGCTTAAAACACGTTTCTTACCTTAAAATTTAGAAATATTCGATAAATTTCATCCTCAAAACTTTAGCAAGGCTGCTTATTCATCTTGTCTTTGAACCTTTACAAGTATTCAGCAAATATTTTCTTAAAAGTATTAACAGCAATATCTCATTTCAAAAGCACCTCACTATAAAACATTCTCAGTGTAGATATTCATGATTTTTCAAGTGGCTACGGTAGTCTAGTAGTCATGGCTTCGGATTCATGCCGGTGGTTTTCGTTCAGTCGCGGGTTCGTTCCTTGGCCGCTAAAGACCCGCTGTGTAGCCGGGGTTGATGCACGTTAAATATGTCGGGGCCGAAAGTCCTCCTGTTGGCGTGGTGTAGAAGTTAGGAGAGGGGGTGCCAGCTCTGGTGTCATCCTCTTCACTTGAACGTGGTTCAAAATTATGAGGTCTGTCACCTTTTGCCCTCGTGTTACTTCTAGTGTGACATTAATAAAAAAAACTAGACTAAAATTATGATTTTTCAAATATTTTGTTAATTATTAATGGTTAAAAAGATATTGTATTTCAGTGTCATCCAAATTTGCTTATCATTAATAATATGGATATTAAATTTTTCTATTTGTTTAATGGGTGTTTTTAGGCTTCCTATTTCTGCCCAACACAAAGCCTGCTAACCGCAATCAATAGAAAGCAGAAGATATTTTTAGTCAAATTTTATATAACTTTTATACATATAATAACAAAAAAAAAATGGAAATTTTATTTTTTTTATGTACTTGTAACATTTTTTTAATAATTATTCAGGCATTGGAATTTTTATTTTGAATAATTGTATAAATTTTAAACTCTGCTTCTCCCTTATAGTTTAAATTTTACCTTTCAGAATAAAAAGTTTACAAACCCCCTGGTTAATGTAATTATTTTAAGTATTTTCCTTGGGTTTAAAACCACTTTGTTACTTTTTATTGATATGCAGGAAACTCTTGACTAATGCAATTTCTTAAAAAAAAAAAAAAAAAAAAAAAAAATGCAGTTTTATTTAAATGTGCTACAAAATTTTAATACTGTTCCTTGAAATGTGCGGCATAGTTACTGTTTAGTTTTCTTTGGTACAAAAGTATTTTTGGCATGAAAAAAGGCTACATTAGGTTATTAAAGTAACCAAAAATTGCTAAGACCGAATTTCTAATCATGTATGTCCCACAATCGAAAATATTGCAAAAAATATAGAATTTATTGTATTTAAAACTTTTTATTTCAGATAATGTTCTTGGGCATCCCTCTTACTAAATGATCTAAATCGTAATATGCAGGTTATATTTTTACTATCAAATACAACTTCTTTGCTGCAGCCAATATACTTGCGAGTTATTTCTAAATTGAAAGCATATTATTTGAGATTAACATTTGCTGACACAGTTCGAGCTACTACCACAGGTAACCTAATCACACTCTTGGAATTTTGGAAATAAATTGATGTTAACCACTTTCCAAGTTTGCCCGAATTGCACTCGGGTATTTAAAAATGGGCTTTCCCTGATTTGCTCAAATGTTGCTCGAGCTATACAAAACGAGCAATCCACTGATTTGCCTGTTTTTTTTTTCTCATTTTAAATTTGCAATGTTTTTATCAGGTGGCTACATTTATCCAGTAAAGATAGGATTGTAAAACAAATTTAAACTAATATTTAGGTCAGATTTTACTGCTCTTTTTTTATGTGGGAAAATACACAAATTTTGTTTTTACTTGCTTGGCAAATTGCACATTGCAAATAATATATCTTTTTAATACGCAGTTAAAATAAAAGCAGAATGAGCGACAATGAGCAGTTAATAGTAGAAGGTTACTTTGATATTGGATCTGATAGTGAATTGAAATTTCCCTAAAAGGTTGTGGTAATTACAAAAGTTCATTATTGGACTTCTCTAGAGATTAGGAAATGGAAATTTTAGATGACCTTACTCAAGTTCGGAACTTTTGTAAAATTGATATTAGTAATCCTCCTTTAGCTACCCTATATTTTCCTTTCACTGTGGATCCAGCTGTTCATTTGAATATTATCTAAGTAATAGAACTCTACAATTTCTTGATATTTTCTTTGATGATAATCTTCTTTAAAAGATAGTTGCTGAAACTAATCAATAGGCAGATCGAATTATTTGAAACAGTGATCTACAGAGAAACAGAAGAACAAGAAAAGGGAAATTAACGACTAAAAATTCAAGTTTTTATCACTTTGAATGTTTTACAGGGATTTGTGAAAAAGCCTGATATTGAGTGCTATTGGAGTAAGAAACATTAAATATCAATTCCCTTTCTTTTTTCCCTTCCAAAAATGTCTTATTGACACTAATTGGAAAAAGATCCAAATTTTGAAGATAAATAGTCAGAAAATGTTAGAGAGAATTGTTAAAATCACATTTGAAAGACTAATGATGATCTTTTTGGAATTGAACATCAATGAGAACATATGAGGAAAATAAAAATTTTAAAAAAGAAGCTAATGCTGAAAAAGCTTCATTTAAAAATCTTGGAAAAACTGTTACATACAATTGAGAAATCATAAGGCCTAGAGATTGGCTCAGAAGAAGCATGAAGCAGAAATGTTTGTTATGCAAATTGATTGTTATATAAAATATTAGAGGATAAGGGGGGGGAGTTTTTCTATTGTTTAATTGAATAGATTTTGTTAAATAAAGTTTAAATTGCTCTTAATTAAATGCTTATATATTTTAATAATTTGAGAATAATTTATTACATTATATCTAGATACATTCTGAGAAAGTTTAATTTAGGAATAGCAATTTATTGATTTATCATATTTATTTCCTTTGGTGTTCGATCAGTGTGGTGTTGAGTTATGCTGTATATCTCAAGGATCCATTTTTTGCACTAATTCAAGAGATTCTCATAATCATATCTGTTAGCCAAAGTCATAATTTCCTAAATGACAAACCCTCCGAAGTGTGCCTTTATGTAGGAAAGGGAATCACTTGACCCCAAGTACCCTAATAATCTTCCCCCCTCCCATGAGATTTACTGTTTGTGGTAAACAAAAGTAAAATGTACTTGTGAAATATCCTAGTGATCCATCTCTATTTTCAATTCTTGTCTACCAATTTTTATCTTTCCCCACTATTTTTTCAGATGTCTACATAACAGTTGCACCTTGCTTAGTCATATCTGGTTTTTACGCTGTCACTCTCACTTAATACAATATATTTATTGCAAATATATTGTATTAAGGAACCTTGCAATAAATTTGCAATTTACGATTCAGTATACAAAGTTAAGAACTAATTTTACTTTGGAATATTGGAGGCAAAAAACAAAACCTATTTTTTATAGAATTGGAAAATGAGATTATTTTTTTGCACAAAAATCAGTGGTATTAAATACACTTCTTTCCTCAAATAAATGAAGTCACAAAATGATAGGAGCAGTTTTTTTATCGGAAAGTGTTCCAAGTATTGATTCTATTCTGTAATTCTAGGACTTTTAATGCTCCTTTTAAATACATTCTCATTTTTTTAATTCTCATTAACTGGATAAAAACCTTAAATTTAAACCTCAAGTAATAAAACACTGGCAACCTTTAAAGTTTTCTCAAGAAAATTGCATATAAAATTTATTTCTATATATTCTATCTAAATTTGTGTACTTTTGATGCAATTCAAAATAGAGTAGTGATTAATGTGTCAAATTGCTGACTGTTCTGTATGTTTTGGGTTCTAAAACTTGTCAACTTGCTTTTTTTTTGTATTATTTAATGCAATTTTTATATATTTTAAACAGTTCTGATGCAGCCAAAAGGGATTAATTTGAAAAACCAGTTAACATGAAATAATACTGGTCCTAACAAAATGTTTTTAAAATTTTATACATTTTTTCCTTGTAACATGAAATAAAAATTATTTTAACAGGTTAATATTTCCCTTCTCAGAAGCATTTTTTCTTCATTAGAGGGGAAAAGAATAAATAATTATTATTGTAAGCTAATGATTTGTCTTTGAATTAAGTTGAGGCTCTGCCTTATTTATTATTATATTTCAAACTGATGGCCAGTTTTTGAATTAAGTGATAAGCATCTCAAAATTGGTGAATTTTGAGTTTTTTTCTGATTTAAATTTTTTAAAAAATTGATATTTATCTATTTATTAGATGCATTATATACATTATATGTTGCAACATATACATTATATATTGCTCTCTGCATGAAATTTAGTGATGCCAAAAAGAACTAAATTGTTTTTGCTATGCTGGATTCTTTAACATGAGACTAACTTTTAGTCTAGTTATAAAAAAGTGTATTAATTAAAAATTTCACTTTAAATAGTGTGAAAAAGCTTTACTTATTAACTTGAAATCAAACAAATAGTTTGATGTCTTAATTGCATGACTAAATGTGAAATTTAAAAGAAAATGAAGATGAATGAAAGTTTTAAATGCTATATTTCTAAGGTATACCTTAAAGATTGCACCATTATACACTAAAATTTAAAAAAGATTAGAATGTTTCAACTTCTCCTTGTGACATTTTCATTATCAAATTTGCTTATTAATAAATTTAGTCATTAGTTTATGAAAAGTAATGTATATTACATGTCTGATGTGTAAATTATTAATCTATTTATTTGCCTAAATCATTTTTACTAAGTACTTGAAAAATTTCCCAATATTTATAATTGTATCATTATCAAGATATATTGTTTGACCTTGCACTTATTTTTAACCTGAATATATTAAAAAAACAGAGCAAAATTATCTGTTGTAATTGTTGAATATTACTTTGCAAGAAACGGAAAGTGTGCTTATTATTCATTTCCTTTATACTAATCTATTAGTTTTTCATTTACAATTGATTTAGAAAAAATGACAGTATTACACATTAGCTTGCTGATAGTGCTAGGAAGTAAAGAAAATAAATTTTATGAATCTTGAATGTGAATTATTTCATTACGGATTGCTTGAAATTTGTGGTGAAACTCGATTCAATTTATTAGCTCAGATTAGATAGTTTTGCTCAAACCATTTTTTGTGAATAAAATTGTTTTATTGCTCTTTTGGCTGCTAACTACTACCTGATGTATTTAGCTAAGTATGGGCATCATGGCCCTGAGGCACTCTAACTCTAGTGATCTTTTTCTTTCCCATGGGGTTACTGTCTTTGGTAAACAAGGGTGATGTACCTCCGAGTTACCCAAGCGATCCTTCTCTATTTTTGACTCTCCTACTTGTCAACCAATTTTTGTTTTTTCATTATGGAAATTCTTAGTCAATAAAATAATTGCAACAAATTTTTATTGAGTATTTGCTATTATGTTCAAAAAATATTCTACAGTAATTCATAAAAAATATTTGTTATTGAATACAACTCTCTTATACTGCAATTTTCTTCAAAATAACCCCTTGGGTTATTCACTTCTTCCAATTTTCAAATTCTGTTAGGAGTAGCACTGGAATGCTTCTCTTGTGTGGAACACAACTGGTTTGTTGCATTCTCTCTAATTAAATATGGTTCCTTTCCCCTTGGTTGTTTTGGCTCATTTTTTTTTTCTTTGGAATTGCCAGGCTGCTCACGAAATTTAATGCAATAGGGTTTTTTTTTTTTTTTTTTAAAGTTTTTCTGCCATCTTTTTGAGAACAAAAATCTGATTGCACACTTTACTCTTGCTCTCTTTTTAGCTGTGTGCCCACTGAAAGCTTCTGCAGGTAGGAAAAAATACATGCCACTCAATTTAGATTGTCTATATCCATGTCTTCAAAGCTTCATTTGTTTATTGTTGTTTAAATGCCAAAGTTTGAGAACCATTGCCGGAAAAATTATGGACAGTTTTTTAACTCTGCATTTTTACTTGGAATGGAGTTTCAGACATCTGCCCATTGTTATTATCATTTTGTTGGAGAAAATACTGCAATTTGATGTATAGCAAAAAGTTGAATTGCTTACTCTTAACCCTTTAAGCAGTTTGCCCGTACAGTGTACGTGCTACCCGAAATTGGCCTCATCTGGTTTGCCCGTACGACGTACAGGCATCGATATTTTCTCCTTTCCTTTTCTGGTTTGCCTGCATTTTTCATTATTGAAAGAGACTATTTAGTATTATTATTTTTCAACAGATGGCATGGCTTGTCCATGTAAATGAAATGCTTTTCATCCGGGTTTTTCTAAGTAGCGGGAAAGCGGGAACTTTTCTTTGAAATTTTTGTTCTACTATATGCCGTGCTTGTGAATCTTATGGAAATTATGAATGGAATAGACGACGAAAATACTTTCTTGTTAGATGATGAACTACATTCTGATACAGATACAGATATTTCTTTTAATTATTTGGATTATTCCTCAGATGACTCGTGCAGTGAGCTCAGCTCTGATGAAGATTTGAGTTCTGCAAGAATTTTTACCAAGGTTGATGTGAAAAATCCACCTGTTCCGTGTCCTCGATTTAAATTTTCTGGTATTCCCTCTGTGCACGTACAATTTGACGACACTTCTGATGTTCTACAATTTTATGAAACATTCATTGATTTTTCTTCTATGATATTCTTATGATATTTTGAATATCATAGTATGGTACTTAATTATATGTAATAAAAAAATATACCTTTTTTGGAAGCATTTCTGGTAAAATAATTGACCGCTTAAAGGGTTAATGCCTGCCACCATTTAACCAACAATTTTCTTAAGTCTCATTAGTTTGCAGTAATTGCTTTAAGTATACCTGTGATCTTCTACCATGACCATTCTTGTTATTGTTATACTGATCATGTCCTTTAAAATGGTAATCTTTTTGACATCACAGTCTCCTACAAATGTACCTTTCATCTACAAATTTCTCCATTGCTGTTTTAATTGATAACCAGTTAAAGGAAGGGTTGCTTAAGCTTGCTTCCAGAAACCAATACTTTTTTAAAATTGCCATGTATGTTTGAAAGCCTTTGTATCCCCACAGGAATAACCATACCGCAGTTTGAATATTATTTGTTAAGATTAAAGTTGTATTTTTTTTTTTTTTTTTTTTTTTTTTGCTATATTAAATTTTTTTTTCCATTTTTAGTGCCAAAGCTCGAATAGCTTCCCTTGAAGTGATCAGGAAGAGTTTATGCTCAAAATTCATGTGCAACTTTATCCATGAAAGGTAACAATTTCTCTTTGTTGTGTGTAGGCAAATTGTATGATATGTCAATTATGTGATTGGCTAGAAATAAACTTTGGATTAAAGTTGAAGTGATTGTATATTTTTTGAAACTCTGTTATTATAGTATTGCTGTTAGAGTCTAATATTTCTTTTTTTCAAAATGCTTGCCTTTTTTAGTCATAAATAGCAGTATATCAATAAATGGAAGGAAAAAAAATTGTTACATCAATACTTGTGTAATATTTTGATGCATTGAAGATACAAAGGTCGCTCAATAAGTCCTTAAAAAATCCAAGAGATAGCACTTGAAGCATGTTTGTTTAAACATGTGTGTGTTAAACATGTAAGTGTTTTTAAACATGGCCATATATCCTCAAAAGATTTAAAAAAAAAAAAAAATCGGGGCGTCTAGTGGAAATGAGTGCTCCTGTAATGATAGACAAAATCTGTGATGTGGTTTTGAGTGATTGTTGAGTCAATATGAGTTGGAGTCATTGGCATATCGCAAGGTACAGTGTTTTAAATTTGCATGAAAAATTGGGTGTATAAAAATCTTAGCAAAAAAGGTGTCACTTTTTCTCTCATTTAAAAATAGATGCAATCATGTGGTTGACTTAGGCTATTTTGGCACTTTTTGTCACAATTCTGGCTAGTTTCTACATTGATACATAATGCGTGCATATTCGTCTACACCATTTACTTGGAAAATGGGAAAAATAATTATAGGAGAGTATTGTGCATTTTTATTGCAACAGTGGAGCAAAGAAATCAAGAAAAACTTCCTCATTTGAAAAAGAAAAGGATTCTCTTCCATCAAGATAATGCAAGGTTGGATATCTGAGCAGTTTCCATGGCCAAAATCATGGAATTAAAATTTGAATTATTACAACAGCCACCGGAGCTGCCAGGTTTGGCTCCCAGTAACCTTTAATTTCCAGGTTTAAAAAAATGGCTTGATAGACAATGGTTCACAGTGAATGAAAAAGTCATGGCCATAAATCAGGCCTATTTTGAGGATCTTACAAAATCCTACTTATTAGATGGCTTTAAATAGTTGGAGAAGTACCTGAAAAATGTATAGAGCTGAAAAGAAATTGTCTTCTTCCTAAAATGATTTGTTTTTCTATTTTTTTTTAAAGACTTATTTAATAGTCCTTGTACAAATATGTGTCAACCTCATATAAATATGTGTTAACCAATAGGTAAAAATTGGAAGTAGATTTGATGTGGCTGTGATTGCTGTTAATGGAAGTATTTAATGCTAAAAGAGTAAAAGTATCTGAGCAGTAGGAGAGGCAGAAATAAATAGTACTTATTTTTATTTCTTCAGTTATATTATTTTGAATCAATTAAATATAATTAAATTATTTGCATATACTAGCAAAACACTCTTTTTATGAAACTTTGTATATTAATACCAAAAAGAAATATTCAAGTGGCAAAATGCTTTTGAACATTTATTTTCCCCTAATAAATTTGTAGTTTTGAAATGTATAAAATACCATGAGTTTATTTTAATTGTACGTAGAAGATGTTGTGAATTTTAATCTTAAATTTCCTATCAAATTGCGGTGGCTCTCTTCATCGACAATGTCATAAGTTAAAATTCCTTAATAACTAGCCCGAAAAGGGATCCCTTGTTGATTGGAGTGCAGGAATAAAAATCAGTCAACTTTTCTTGGGATAGATCAATGGTTTGAAACATCGTCATCCATGGGGCCAGGTTACCTTAGCAATCTTTATCAATTTTCAACCCTCCTTGTCAACTTTTCACATTCACTCACTCACACCCCATCCATGGGGTAGGAAAACATACCCTAATGTGGCGGGAAGAACATCATGTGCCAAAGTGGTGACCCATGATTTGAACATTAGATGGCAGAACAAGGTAGAACTGTTGATTGCATGAGTTTCTAATGTAAAAATTTGCCTCTGTGTGTTTTAAGACAACCATATGAATCGCAGCTAGCCATATACTGGTTACGTTGCACATGCCAAAGGGATCCATCCGCCTCTCAACCAATGACACTAATGGAGAATTGCCCAAAAATAATCTATATTCAATGGGAGGGATGCAAATCAATTGCAGTGATGGCTGTAAGAACTATCTTATCTTCAAATATTATTCATAATTATTTCTCTTCATATCATACAATGATACTGGAGGGGGAGTATGTAGCGACTATTCAACAACAGCACCAGAAGTTAAAACACCTTAATAACTAGCATGATTTGAATATCTCTTTTTGCCTAATTGATACAGGCACAGCAAAAAGTGACCAGTCAACTTGGACAATTGGTCTAAGGTACAAAACAGCGCCAGCACTCTGACGTCAACCAATTGTCCTCTACCCAATAAGATCGAAAAACATCACAATGCTGAAGTATTTTTACCTAAATGCATATCAATTACAATTATGACTGAAAAATGTTTTCTTCAAGTATCATTCAATATGTTCTTCGTATCATCACAAATATACTGGAAGGGGCTATGTGACAGCTCTCTTTAATAATGCTAGAAGTTTAAACTCCTTAACTAGCCTGAAAAGCGATCTCTTTTTTGTTTGCCTAGTTGATAAGGGTGCAGCTAAAAGTGACCAGTCAACTTTTCTTTGGAATGATAGATCGAGAGTTCTAAATGCGCTGCCTCTCCCAAGGTCAACTGAACTCCCCTTCCATGGGAAAAATATCAATGTAAAACCTTTAAAGAGTTGGGTATTATTTCCATTAGAGTTAGCTCATTTCCATTGAGCTTATTTGAGATGGAATGAAATCACTCTTAATTTTCAGTAATCATATGAAGGGCCATCCCAAATATTATATTGCTTTATCTGCTCTTTTTTCATATCTTCCCTCTCCTTTTTAACATCAATTGCTTTTATTAATTTATTTAAAGATAATAAATTTTTTACATGGTGCTTTATATTAAACAGACTAAAATTAATTGTTCCTTCCCATGGCTGGAATATAATCAGCAGTAAATTTTATTTGAACAGGCTTTAACAATACTTGTTATCTTTTGTTTTACTGAACATAGATCTATAAAATATAAATCAACTGTAAAACATTAAAATTTTCCAAGTTATGAAAAAATGAACCTAAATTTGTGAGAATGACAATTTGCAGCTATTTGTTATAAAATTGGGGAAAATATTTTCAATGTGTAAATTAGATGATTTTAATGGTTTTGCTCTGCAACCTGGAAGAGTAATGGTGTTAAGTATTAAATATAAGCACATTTTCACTACATTTTTGTAAATCCTTTTTTTTTTTTTTTTTTTTTTTTTTACAAGTGTACATTCCAGTTTTCTTATCTCGTTAACAATTTCATACTTAGGTGCTATTTCTGAAAGCATCTCTCCCTTCTCTCATCCTTTTAGGGACTTAATTTATTTTATGTCAGTACAGAAATCATGATCCCAAAATGCCATAGTGATCCTCATTGTCATCTCTCCTTATCAATCATTTTATTTGTTTATTTACGTCTAAATCATAGTTACTTATGATTCGGCAAAGCATTGCAAATTTGGTTCTTGTATCATAAGCCCCAACTTTCAATAACTCTTAAAACAATCCACTATGCAGATACCTGGGTGTGAACGAATAGTCACACTGTAGCTCATGCATGTTGTAAGAGACAGTTGAAATGGGTACCCAGGGTCTGGGGATATTGGGAAACCTCGGGGGGTTTGCCTTCTATGGTTAGGTACTGGCATCATGACCCTAAGGCACCCTAGTCATTTTTTTTTTTTTTTCTTTCTCTTGGTTTGCTGTCTTTGGTAAGCACAGGTGACACGCCCCCATGATTCTGTAGCAATATTTCTCATTTTTGAACCTCATTATTAAACTTTTTATCTACTACTAATCAGAGACCAACATTTCACTTCTTTCAGAAATGCTGAGTGTTTCATAAAAAATACCTCTATTAATTTGCAATTATTAGGTTGTCTCAGTAAAAAGAATGCCTTGCATGAAATGTATGCTTTTTGTGACAAAGAAAGAGCTTCTGTAGACAAAAAGTATAATTTTAAGCTGCAGTAAGAAAAACTTCTTTACAGGCTGTCACTGATTTCTCAAACCATTGAACAATTGATCTAGAGTTGACAAGAATAACAATTGAGAAAAAGCAATATTGCTCTCTGCAGAGTGAACTACTTTGAAAAGTGACTCGCATGCATGAAATTGTGAATGACACAGTGATGGTACAATTAAAAGTATTTGCTGAATATTTATTGTAAATGTGTTATCGATATATGGAACAAAAATCTTCACGACATTATCACTTCTCTAGTTTACAGAGATGTAGATACCAAGATTATATGTTTTTCATTTTATCACACATTTCTTTAATTTATTTTCATCCCTAAAAATGTAGATATCTTTTTATGATGTTGAAAATTTTAATACCTATCAGTCAGTTTTTATTTTATTGTTCTATTATTAGTAGAACAAAAGATGTGTAATATTGCTAAAGTCTGTCATTATAAACATTTACTGTCATTTAAATCCAGACCATTGGGATGTGTGATTGGGTGAAAATGAATGATTAAGGTATCATTCCTCATATTGGCAAAACATAAAAATTGGAAATATGTATTATGTTAAAGTATGTTGTTTTGTTTGTTTTAAAAGATTAAACAGAAATTTATGTATTAATTTATTAGAGCAAATTCACATTTCTTGCAAATTTTAATCATTTTATATTCTGTATGCTCAAAATTATAGCATCAAATTAAAAATTTAAAAGATTCTATCATGTGATTGCAAGACAGGCAGAGAATATATTTTTCAAAATTGAATTTATATTTCATGTAATTTGATTCTTCAGATTATATATAGAGAGGCTAGTGAACCAAAATGGAAATAAAGTGTAACAAAGATGTGAATTGAATCTTTTTTCTATGCTATTTGATACTTCACCTGTTTTATAAATTAGTTCTATTCATAAACTTAACTGGAGTGTAGTGAAAACTGTAAGAATAAACTCATTTTTATCTTGTGGGGTATGTAGCTCCTTGCTTAACTTCTACCTTGTTAATCATTGTAATTGTGTGTTTTAAAGCAACCTATTGATTGGAAACATAATAGTAAACTTAAAAAAACTCTAAATTTATATTTATTTATTGCTATATTAATATAACTACTGAAATTTTATATAATTTTTTAAAGAGGGTTATCATTTATATGTTAGATATGCATTTTTATTCGTAAGTAATGTATTTTGTTGCAGGTGGTTTTCTCTGTGTGATGCGGTAGAGCGCAGTCTGAAACGTGGGAAAGGAGATGAGCAGGTGCTAGGGGCAGTAGTAGCTGCCCTTCTTTGCACCCAGATGGGTTCTCTGGAAGACTGTCAGAAAGCTTTCCATCATCTTCAGCCCACACTTCTTGTGCTGCTCCTCGATCCTACAGTCCAGCCTCTTGTCCGGGCACAGGTCAGCAAGATGAAAATAAATCTTTATAAACTTTTGGGATAGTCTGCCCTTTTTAGATGCATGATGAAAGTGTAGAAAAATTCCAATCCCAAAGATTGAATCTTTTATGTCATGAAATTTTAGAGGTGGGAAATCATGAATAAAACTTATTCATAAAATTTCTCACAAATATAATAAAATTAAGAAATATTTTTGAATGATTTTTTTCATAAAGTTATATGAATGTGTTTAAAATATTGACTTTTGCGTAAATATTGTTATAAAAATGTAACTGATACTTCAAGGCTTCTAGCAGTATTAAGTAAGAATAAAAGATAAATCATTAAAAATATTTACAATAATCAATAAAAATAGAATTATTCTGTATGTTCTGTGTTGTGTTCATATATTTTATCATTTGTATTCATTATTTCCTCAATCCAAATATGTTGTTTAAATTTTGGAATTTTTTTCACTAAAAATTGCTTTAAACAAAGATCTTTTATCTATTGGGGAAAATGTAAAATTATTCTATCTGATATGCAGATTTGAATGCTTCATAAATTAATGTTTGTAAGTTGCTATTCTATTGAATCAAGTTGATGTGGAATCATTTACTGTCATGAGAATTTGAAAAATATTATTTGTAATAGCACATTATAGAAAAGAGTACAAATTACCATAGTCAAAATTTAAAATTCAGGATTCAAAATGATTTGTCTGATTTCAAAATTCCATATTTTCAAAAATAAAGGAGACAGAATAATAAGTAATATATGAAAACAAACGAAAACAGTTGAAATTTTATATTGTGGAAACTAGATGGCCCTTGTGTGTTCTTTGTGAAGCTATTTCACAAAAGTTGTTTTTGAAGTTTTAGGGGAGTTGCCTCGCAATTAGATTGGCTGCAATAGACCCAGTGTCTTGATGTTATCCAGCTGACTACCTAAGTCATCTGATAATAGATTCCCATGTCTAATCTCCTGATACCTCATATAGATTTTTTTTTTTTTTTTGTTCTTTAGGAGTTTGTAATATATATATATATAAAGTATGCTCCACCGTAATCAGTAAATTTATTTGAACTGAATCAATTTATTTCTGCTGCTGTACATTCAATTACCACTTACACTTTACATTGTGTTAGGCAGGAATTTTACATATCACATTAACATTATATGTGTAACGAAAAGTTTTATCAAACTCTAATTAAAAAAATACCATATTTTAATCTACCATATTTTTCCTTCGCATTCATGTATTACTAATCATTCTTTATTGCTTGTTTTTATAAATATGGAATTTGAAATTGAATTAATCATTATGAAAATCCTGAATGCTAAGTGTCCAGATTAGTAAAAAATTAAAATATCATGCCATGCTTTTAGTGTTTATTGTAATATGGTTTTGTGACATTTTTGCCCTGTGTAACCTTTCTACAATAAAAAGTCATCCATGTGTTATTCTGCTGGTTAATCAACTTATATTACAAATATCCCATTTGTTCTTAGTTCTTGAATGGTCAAGAATAATTTGTATGAAAGAAAGAAGACACACACATATATATAAAAGCAAGTTTGGATATTTATCAAACAAATAAAACATTCTTAGTTTGAAATTAGGTAGATAGTAAATTTAAATCATGAATTATGCTTTGCATGTTTGATTGTAATTAAGTTTTATGGGGTATTAGAATCCTTTCAAATATAGAATAATCTTGGGTGTCAATTTTTGGTATGTGGGAGATAAAAAAAAGTAATTAAGATATTAATTATAAAATACTTTAATTAGAACAGGAACAGAAAAAATAAAGGTGCTGATGTTTCATAATAGAAAAATAAATAAGCAATGGAGGTTTCCATTGGTTGATTGGTTCTAACACTGATTCATCTCCCTGCTGCTTCCTAGATGTGAATGAATACCTTTTCTGCCTTCATGAGTGTTCCAGAGTCACTGTTGTATTCTAATGATGATTTCAATCAGAAAAGTTGATTTTACGATGCACTCTTTGTAGCAATAGCTGGGTTGGGCTCATTCCGACTTGAATGTTTTATTGGTAATCCTACATTCCATCAACAATGGAAAATGGTTTGAAAGGGGTTCTGTATAAAAAATTTCAGTTTTAGCAATGCCTAAAGGATTTTTGGAATGAATAATTTTGCCTGTTTCTCTGTTTGCATTAGTTAAGGTTCTACCTAAAGATCAATGTCATTTTCTATCATATAAAAAGCTATAAACTACAAAATTATTAATTTGTTTATTTTCCAAAATTTATTTTATTGAATTAATATTCATCATTTTTCAAGTTTAGATGTTACTCCATTGTGCATTATAGAATATTTGGCTCATATGATTTCATAATTAAATCTTTTAAAAATTGAACACATCAAGCAATTTCAGAATGAATTGTTTCAGACTCTCATAATTTTTTTAAAAGGTTGAATAATCATTTACTAATTTATATACACTACCAACTAAATAGTTTCTAAATTTCTTTTGAGTTTCTATAAATGCCAAAACTTGTAACTCATAACTTAAATATCTTTTCCTCTTGCAAAATTTTTTCTTACTTGTATAATGTGTGTCATTGAATAATTAGAAAATAATGGTGCTGTTATCAAATTTGCTTGTGTCGATTTTGCAATAATTTCTTAAAGTATTCAAGAAGAGGCCAGGAAAATTTTGAACTTGCTTAATACTTTTGGGTTCCAGAATTTTTCAATCTGCTGTTGTTTTATATAAGGAACCCCCAACGGTTCCATTCACAATAGTATGAGCCAAGAATTCAATTTTTGAATTATAAAGAATTAACATCTCTTTAAATAGAGCTCTTATTCGTATTCAGATGCAGTTTGTAATATTCTGGACAGATATTTAAGTCCTTCTGCATACATTAAATCAATAAAAAAAAAAAAAAAGCTACATGCCTGACAGGTTTCTTATGCATGAATAAAATGAAAAGATTGGTGGAAGTTTTTTTTTGTGTGTGTGCTCATTGTGTTAACTCTATCAATTTTTTTTCTTTCCTTTCTTAATTATGATAATGATATGTTATTCATCAATTGTGATATATATTTACTATTTGTTGTATTAATGTTTTAATGGATAGTCCGTTTTAGTGAGCTTTTGTAACTTTTTTTACCATTACATTCCAACTTTACTTTTTCTTTTCTTGCCCTTTTCTCTGAAAAATATGATGAAAGTGTTCCTGTTCTAAGTGCTAGTAGATGAGTATTAACATGTCTATGAGCTATCCATAAAAATTAACATGTCTTGAAAAGTTAGGAAACAGAATTGCATATCTTGGGAATAAATGTAGTTTTTTCCAGATGAAGTTAGATACAGTATTCTCTGAATTATTGAATATTTCTTAGATTTGACTTTATGATTAAGTAGACTTCCAAGGTTTGCTTCAACATGCTAATTTGTGAAAGAGAACAGGAAAAAACATTTGAAAAGCCTTTTTACTCTGGCTTTATGCCATATGAAACAATAATATGGGATATCTAATCAAGCATTATCAGTTAAGTAGTAAAAGTGGGTGATCTTTTTGGAGGGCATACTTGGAGAATTAATGGAAAAGACTGCAAGACAAAATACTTGACTTTTGAAGACAAGGGGATTAGAATGTATAGCTTCGTAATCAAGTATATTGATTCAAAGGGCAAGGACAGAGTACCCCACGATTTCCTTCTAGAATAAACTGGTAAATAGTGTAAGTAAACCAAGAAGCTTATCAGACGAATTTTTTTAAAATGAATATTGGGTGAAAAGAGCAGGATGATGAATACAAATTCAACAAACTGAAATATTGAAATGAAATTTCCTTGTATTGTTCAATATTAGTATTTGGGACTTTATTTTGTTTTACTTTTTTTTTAAATATATATATATATCCTTTACTACTTTGATATATATTATCATTTTTTTCTCTGATAGTGTGCAACTTCTCTTGGACTCTGCTGTTTTATTGTGGGTTCTGGTTCTGAGGTAGGCTGTGTAAAATTAATTTTCTTAATTACTTTGATATCCTGATAAAAATTATACTTGAAGTTTTTCGTTGAAGTTTTATTTATTTAGCTTAACAGTTTGATAGACCATTTGTATTTTGCATTTGGTTAGTAATTGAAATTTTCTATCATACCCATTATGTGTTTCAGCTTCTATCTTAATAGATCAGTTATATGCTTTAGTTGATAGTAAGATATTTGCTATTTTTATTTTGAAAAATTGTATAACTGAACTGAACAGATGTATATTTTAAAGGAATATAACAAAATGTAGAGCTTTTAAATGAAAAGCTTATTTCCAGTAAATGCTTTCTTTGTGTCATAAAAGTCTGATTATTTATTTTGAATATACAATTATTTGAAGGCATTTTAACATGTTTTTTTATTTACTTTAAAAATAGCTTTTTTTTTTGTACGGATATTTTTACTAATGAGATTTAATTGTTAATTATTTCATTTTAAAATTAATAATAGATCCAATTGTGCTGTACTTAATTCCTAGGTGATACAGTCCACCATGGATTCTCTATATTCTGTATTCAGTGGC
Source organism: Nephila pilipes (assembly GCA_019974015.1). Lineage (NCBI taxonomy): Eukaryota > Metazoa > Arthropoda > Arachnida > Araneae > Nephilidae > Nephila > Nephila pilipes. The sequence continues at coordinate 501,465 of BMAW01090162.1, read as the reverse complement.
TCTCTCCTGAAAGGTAATGGAGTTCTGCCCACACACAGGCCAGAGATTAGCTCATTACATAGCAGTGCCCTCCTAGGGTGGAACCTCCTGCTCACCATGCTCCCTCCCCCCTTCATTCTGGCCCTTGCAAACACGTAAGCTCTTTTCTGATCAATTCCTTCTGTTCTTCTATTATTAAACGCTCTCTCATTATTTCTAATTTCAATCATCAAAAGGAATATAGCTGTTGCCAAAACTTTTCAATTTATTTTCGGTCTTAAAATAAAATATACCCCACTAATGATTTTAAATACTGCTAAATTTTATCATTTTACCTATTCAAAAATTAACGAATTTATGTATTTTAAAAAAAATATTTCATGTCTTTCCATGTGCATGATGTAGGAATGTAGTGTATATTGCTTCAGCATAAAATGATCAAAATTATCTTTAAAATAGATATTTGTCATTCATCTGTTAAAAAACTTAATTTATATAAGTACATTACTTATTACTTTTGTCTGATACTATTTCTATTATTTGGTAATTAACGTTGTAAATGTATGACATTATTTAATGTTTATTTTCACTTCAATTTTGAAATTTGTTAGTCATGTGGCTTTTATAATTTGAAAAAATAATTTGTTATTAATTTATAATTAATATTTTTGCCAATTTAAATTCTCTAGCCTTTCAAGCATTTGTTTCCAATATTATATGCCTCTTTATATATATTTCCTTTTAATGCAGAAGATATTAAATATAAAAGAATTTTTTTTCTCCAAATGAATTATTTCAGGCATCTCAAGAAGATTCCTCAACTTCTGGATAGTACTGATGTGGATTTGAGAATAGCAGCTGGCGAAACTTTGGCAGTATTTTATGAAATAGGCCGACAGTGTCGAGAAGTAAGTTCTAAAAAATATCTCCAGCTTTCGAATTAAAGGGCGTAAAAGTTGTAACTACAAAATTAGGGGGGACATAAAGGTTGAATATCCCCCAGTTTTTTGGGGTTAATTATTGTAAGTATTACAAGTATTTTTTTTTTTTTTTTTTTTTTTTCAATTGCTCATTCTATTTACGTTCTTCTTGTCAAAATTATGTAAATATTTTCAAAATATCTGGTCAGGTTTGAAGTGCAGTAAAAGTATATTTTCAAATGAGAGTCTGGGGAAATTACTTTTGGCAAATTTTGGTAGGACTGTGTAGAGATCTGTCAATATTTTTAAATGTGTTAACCATCTTTTTTTTTGTTGGGATTTTCCTTTATTTGTATTGTTACAATTTCAGATCTTGCAAATTTGTTGAGAGAATCAAGTCTTTAAACCATATTTCATAGTTTGCACTTCTGAAAGTCTCCCTCCCCCCCTTTTTTTTATGTGTAATTTTTGTGTTTACTGCTGAAGTTTTTAATGATTGGAAAGTAATATGCATGAAATTTAACCCTTTAAAACTTAGAAATATTGATGTCTAAATAATTTTACATTCATACTAAATTTATTTGAAAAATATATGTGTAATCAATATATTTGTAAAAATCCTATCAACCAATTTCTTCAAACAATGATTGCATAAGAAATTATTAATATAAATTTGGCTAGAATTGCATCAATTTTCATAATTGAGTTTACACATGCACTGCATAATCTTAATTGAAGGCAGATGTAATTTATGAAGAAGCTATTACATTTACATGTTCTTATTTAAATTTTTAAATATGTATTTTTAGAACAGTATCAAAAATACGATTTTTAGCTTCTGATTTTATTTTAAACTATCATGATAATGGTTTTTTAAGGATTTTGAAGGTGACGATCTGGACAGCTTATGTGACAAATTACGATCATTGGCAACTGATAGTCAAAAGTTCAGAGCCAAAAAGGATCGAAAGCAGCAGCGCTCTAGCTTCAGAGATGTTTTGAAAAGTGTTCAGGTGAGTCATCTATTCTATTCATGTTGAGGTCATTTGTATTGTTTTGTGATTTTTGATAAATACCATAAGAATCTATTAAATACATAATAGACATAAGAAAAAATACATAAATAAAAAAAAATACATAAGAAAATTTTATTGAATCACTTAGGCATCATTTTGTTCTATGAATTTTTGCATAAGTTATTTAGATGCTGTTTGACAATCTCCAGAGAAGTGAACTCCAGGCTATTCAGAAAATTTTAAAGTGATTCAAAGGAGTAAAAATCTAAGGAGGGAGAGGGGGGGACATCCCAGCCATTGCTGGTATTTTTCTGACATTAATTTAAACTTAAAACCAAGCATTGTCATGATGAAAGATAATGCCTTGAAGATTGGTCAGATCTGGTAGCTTTTTTTCCAATGCCTTTATAGTCCACAATACACAAAGCATTCATTTTATGCCCTGATCCATTATTTATGATTTGTTTATAAGAAAATCTTCATTTGGTTTCATCAAAGAATCTTGTGTTGAAATTTGAGCAGGCATATTCTAGAGAGCAGCTATTATTATGGAGTACACATACTTTGTTGCAGTTTACATACCCAATTTTCTTCAGATAATCATGCACTGTACTTTTTGGAATACTTTAGTCTATTTAATAGTTATCTATGTTTCATGCATTTTCATAGAAGTTTCTTTTACTATGCCCTTGTTTATTGAGATTGATCATTAAGCTTGCATTATCTTCAAGGATGAAATTTCTGTGCTTAACATATCCACTGTCAAAATTTATTGATTGCACATTCACACCCACCTAAATTCTATCTGCATTTTTATATTTTATAATGAAACATTTTTCAGAAATGCTAAAAGTATTATTTAGTTTCGACACCAAATACCTAAACATTTTGATGAGTTATCGTGTAGTTTGGCATTTCAACTCAGTTTGCTAACTACGAGTATTCTCGTATATGGCAGCGAAAGTGTTAAACTATTCAAACCACCTTCAAACTGTGTCATTAAAAATAGCGTTAATTCTACAAGTAGTCTGGCTAGTATTTTTTTCTAATTATTTCATTTTTTAAAGTTAAAGAATATAATATGACAGAAATGAACCCTTGGTTCATCAGCAATAGTAAAATAATTAAGAGAAAACAAGTTTCGATTCAAAATCTTTCATAACTTTCTGTATGACCCAGGATATTTATAAAAAAATAATATTCTTACAAGTACAATTTGTAGTGTCAACTCTACCAATGGCAGGGCTCTTAATTCTTTTTGAATAATGCAAAATGTTCTGCACACCGTCTTTATAGTAGTATGTGGGGTGAGGAGAGACTATTTATGCATGAAATATTAAGTAATTTTTTCAACTTTCTTTTTTTGTTAATCTGCATGTTATTGAAAACATCATTCGTGTTTTCTTAAATCTTAATTGCTACAGTCATGTAACATGGCATATTGGATGATGGAAATGACTTCTTTTAAACCATCAATTCCACTGTTTGCCTCATTGATTTTTTTTTTTTTTTTTTTTTTTTACTTCTTAGAAAGCGATATCTCCAGATACACTGGAGGAGTCCTCTCTGAGAGAGATCCTATCTGTCCTAATTTTCTGGAAGAATCTGAATTTTTTTTTAAATTGCAAAGTCTGTTTTAAATTTTTCTTTATTAAACTTATGCATTTGTTTAATGATTGTTAAAAAAGTTCTTACTTTCTGTAATTAGCTCTATGTACATTGACATCACTTAAATAGGTAAGCAATGTTTTAAAATAATAAATGCGAGATTCATAGTGAAACATTGCTGTTTGATTGGAATTGTGTTGTCACTTGGAAAATTAAAGAGAATCCAGTTAATTGGAAAACATTTCTATTTTTAAAATTGTTTTAGCTGTTTTAATCTTTGGTATTTATTACGTGTAATGATTAAATTTATAAATCTAAAGCTAACTTTCTGCTTTAATTTCTTTGGTTTAAAAATCCACCTTAATTTTTCTGTTGCTTTATTTTAAAACTTGAATTTTGCATCTATAACAGGTCAATTAAAAAGTCCCCGGCCTGACACATAGATGGCACTACTAGAATTAAATCCATGTTTTTTAGTTAGCCCTAACCCTCAAAAGATGCGTGTATAAATTTGACAGCTGTCGGATCAATAGTTTATGAATTATAGCATTTTGAGTGAAGCAACTTTTGTTGTGAAAAAAATGGATGAAAAGGACTTTCCCGTGTTGATAAAATATTGCTTTTTGAAGGGAAAAAATACAGTTGAAGCAAAAGCTTGGCTTGATGCCGAGTTTCCGGACACTGCCCCAGGAAAATCAACCATCAAGGATTGGTATGCTAAGTTTAGACGTGGTGAAATGAGCACCGAAGACAGTGGACGCCCAAAAGAGGTTGTTACCGACGAAAACATTAAAAAAATCCACAAAATGATTTTGAATGACCGTCAATGGAAATTGAATGAAATAGCAGACACTCTAAAGATATCAACTGAACGTGTACATCATATCATTCACGAATATTTGGGTATGAGAAAGCTCTGTGCAAAGTGGGTCCTGTGTGAGCTCACTTTTGACCAAAAACAACGACGAGTTGATGATTCGGAGCAGTGTTTGAAGATGATCAAGCGTAATAAACCCGAGTTTTTGCGTCGATATGTGACAATGGATGAAATATGGCTCCATCATTTCACTCTGAAGTCCAATCAACAGTCATCCGAGTGGACTGCACACGATGAACCCTCTCCAAAGCGTGGGAAAATGCAACAGTTGGTCGGCTGGCAAGGTTATGGCATCTGTATTTTGGGATGCGCATGGAATAATTTTCATTGACTACCTTGAAAAGGGAAGGACCATCAACAGCGACTATTACGTAGTGTTATTGGACCGTTTGAAGGACGAAATCGCCGAAAAACGGCCGCATTTGAAGAAAAAGAAAGTGCTGCTTCACCAAGACAATGCACAAGTCAGTGAAAACGATGGCAAAAATCCATGAATTGGGCTTCGAATTGCTTCCTCATCCACTGTCTTCTCCAGATCTGGCCCCCAGCGACTATTTCCTGTTCTCGGATCTCAAAAGAATGCTTGCTGGGAAGAAATTTTCGTCAAATGAAGAGGTGATCGCCGAAACTGAGGTCTATTTTGAAGCAAAGGACAAATCGTACTACAAAATTGGTGTCGAAAAGTTGGAGAGTCGCTATAATTAGTGTATCTCCCTTGAAGGGAATTATGTTGAATAAAAAAAACTAATTTTGCCAAAAAAATGTGTTTTACTCTGGTAGGCCGGGGACTTTTCAATTTACCTGTTTTATCATATAATTTGATTCTCTACACAAGCTTACACTTTAACTGATTTTAAAAGACCCGATTCTTAACTATCATATTACAGTGCTTCAAAGTATTTTATTTTGCAACTCTTTTGAGTAATTATTTCAACTCATATTTCTTTGTGTTAAATGCAGGATGAAGAACAGTTGGATATTCGAATAAAGTTAGGAAAGGAAATACTGTACATTGACAATTGGTGCCACAAACGACAATATGATGCCTTCTGCCAGGTTCTGGGGTCAGGAATGAACCTGCATTTGCAAGTAAGGACTATTCTAAGAAATTTAGTTTTGTATCTTCCCTTAATATAATGTCCTTCAAGGGCATACCTGCTTTAGGTAAGTATGGGCATTATGACTAGGAGTGATTGAAAAACAAATAATTCTTTTGAACCATTTCATCTAAAAAAGCGAGAACATAATCCACCAGAAACTTGTTCTTTGCTGTTCCAAATTATTCAGAGTTCTTTTCTCCTCTTTGCCTTCCCAGGTGCATAATTTTCTGTAACATGGTCTGTTACAAAATGCTATACACCATGGGAGAAGCCTGAAAATATTGCTGATACTTTTATCTGACTTTGGAGATCTACTTTCATACGGGAAGCAGGTAAATGTTTGCCAAATGTTCACCAGCTGCTGAATCTCCCTATCAAATAACAGAGAACACTCATGCTCCTCTCACCATACTCACCAAAAACAGCCATTGGCCAATGAACTCATGGTTGAGCTTGATACCACTCGCATCTGTGCATGTGTTTGTGCAAAGTTTCCCTGACTTCTAAGAGGCAAAGAGACATCTTGGAATATGTTTGGCTTTTCTGGATGCATTTGGTTCTATGTTCCTGTTAATGGACAACAACACTCGTTCACATAGGGCTTAGGTGGAAAGTTAAAAGTGTTTGCCACTTGAATTGGCCAGCCAAATCTCTGTACCTAAATAAACCTTATACAATATGTCTGGGATGCATCTTGTTATCCTCTTCTGAGAACCATCCTGAAGATAACTGCCTAATTACTGAAGTGAGATTGACTTCCAAAGAAACTCTTGGATTGCCTATTGTCCAGCTGTGTGACCTGTTTGGCTGTGAGAAAGGACCATGCCTCATTTCATGTTAAACTCATTTTCAATTTGATATCACTGTGGATTTTGGACTAAGAGCTTTACTGATTAATCTTTTCTATATAAACATCAAAGGCTTTTGTTTAAAAAATTACAATGGACTAAATGACATAAAGATAATTTGAAAAAAATTTTTTTTTACCAGTATTTACTTCCATTTATTTTGAATATGTAAATATACACTCATTGCCATAAAAATTTGCAAACAAGAAAGAGTTGTCAGAATAAATTGAAATTTTACATACGTAAGTACAACGTTATTGTAAGTAAATGATTACAAATGATAATTTATTGATAAGCAAAATGATAATTTATTGTTGGAAAAATTGCAAATAAATGGAGATTTTAGTTCCCTGTTGGGCCTCCTCTAGCATAAATGCATGATGTGATATGGTTGAGTTTTTAGGCACACAAGTCATGTATGATGTTCTGTAACATCTCATATCACAATTGCTATAAATGAACCTTTAATTCAACCAAACTTGTAGGCTGTCCAATATGCCATCCTAAATGATCCCAGATACGTTTAATGAGTGACATCTAAGGGAGACCAGGGAAGGGTGGAAATGTAGCAGAGGCAGTCCTGTGAAACCTTTGCTGTGTATGGCTCATGGGAGCCCTGTCTTGTGTGGCAAAACATGTGGCTGAAGAATGTATCAAATGTATCTCGGGTGTCATGGTGCCATGGATTAATATTGGGGGTGACCATGTGTCGTATGCTATAGCACCCGATACCATCACACCAGTTGTGGGAGTAGTGTGCCGCTGTACAGCGAAGTCAGGGTGGAGACATTCACCACAGGGCCTCCACTTACGTACATGATTGTCATCATTGCCCAAATTAAACCTGACCCAATCCCATTTGTTTGCAGTTCAATTCCTTTAAGCAGGATACCACTCCAAATGGAGGTTACGGTGAGTGGGTGTCAATGGTAGTACACATATTGGGTGTTGTGATATTAACTGTCCTTCAACCAGGTACCTTGCGGTGGTGTGGACTGACACAAAAGCCTGTAGTCATGGTGCTGCTGCCTGTATATGAATAGTGGACAATGAGACTGCTGGCACTATGCTTGCATGTCGTTTGATGTGATGGTCATCTCGACTATTGGGCTGTCAAGGGCGTGCTGAGCCTGGTCGCCATGTAATAGACCTCTCTTGCCCACTGGTCCCAAAACCTTCTCACAGTAAAATCAGAATGGCCTAGATGGCAAGCTACTAGCTGTGCTGACCATCTGGTTTCTATCATCCCAATGATTCCCCTATCGCACACTGATAGCTGCTCATATTGTCTCTGATGGCAGCGTAATGGCATCTCTAGTTAAAAAGCGTCCCTCTGCAGCAAATTAAATATATATGCAAACAATCTCTGCTTACTTGTTTTATAATCTAGTGAGAACGCGTTCAATGCCCTCTGGTAGCATTACACAATGTGCAATCCTACTGCATTTGTCTGAAAAGCATCTTCATGCCAAGTTTTCTAACAATCCCACTTTTACTTCTCTGTGTGCAAATTATACGGAAATGAGTGTACAAAGAATACTCGTACTGAGAAATTACCAAAAGTACTTTATTTGCACTATCTGTTGTTAATTTAAAAAATGTTTTTTATTAAATTTTTTTCATTATTTTATTTATAATTGAATGCATGATTTTTCTTCCTATAGTTTAAATGATTTTTTTTCCAAAATGTGTTAGGTAATCACGTAGTTATTAGGTAGTGTTAAATTTATTGAATATCTTTGAAGTTTTGTTCATGGAATCTAAAGAACAGTTCTTTAAAAACAGACTAGAACATTTCATCTAAAAGAACAAAAAATCCAGTTCCTAATCATATCCCCGAGGTAATCTTGTGATCTTTTTCTTTTCTATGGAGTTACTTTCTTTGGTAAAAAAAACATTAGTGACACACTTTCAGGTTAACCATCTTATTTTCTATTAATCTTTTCTATTTTTGACAGTTATTGTCATCAACAATATATTACTTTTCCCTCTTTTTTTTTTTTTTTTTCCTTAATGTTTAGATCACAGTTGCAATTTGTTTGGCTCAGCATCATTAGATTTGGCTCAATTTTCGCTCAGTCACTTCTAAGCTTGTAAATTTATTAGTATATTTTATTTTTTTTTAGCAAATTGAAGTTCATAATAATTTCTCATTTTATTTGAGTCAAGAAATGTTTATTCAAGAATTGTTCCGTATCACTGTTTACTTGGAAATTAATTTTTCCCATCTCATGCTGATACATTGACATGTAATAGATTTTTGTTCATGATCATTAACTCTTTTTACTGCTTTTGAATTTATATTTAAGATTATTGATAATTTTTATTGTGTGATTGGAAGAAAATAAATTCATATATGTTCTTAATTGTAATGGTTGTTTCTTATCTGTTAGCAAAATGATTTGTTACGTGATATATTTCAACTGGGAGAACCTATCATGGATGAGGAAACAATTGTGAAAAACTCAAAACTGCAAAGAGTAAGTACAAATTAAATCAAGTTGATTTTTTTAAATGGCATTCATGCATATAAGTGATGTTGGCATTTTACAAGATATATGTTTGAGGGCATGCATTATGTACAACCCTTGTGTTGCTTTGAGTATACAAATAAACTATCAACTAGACTCATTCAATATGCATGCATCAAAAAACCTAAATCAGTTACTTAACACTTTTACTAAACTTTTGTAATATAAGATATTTATCATTTCTGTGAGACTGGAATATTAGGAATGTTAAATATAAATGATATCTAGTAAATTCATTTCATCCTTCTTTAGTGTTTATAAATTGAAAAAATTAATGTTAATCAGATGTCATTTTAAATTTTTATTTACATTGTATTGCTAGTAGGATTTCATGAAATTATCTGGCATTGTTTGGGTGAAATTGATAAATCTGTAAAATGTTTAGAGAAAACTGTAAATGGCTAAAGCATGCTGGTGTTGATCTTTAAGAGAATGTATATATTTAGTTGAATTCCTCAAAAATTACTGAATAACTAGCAAAACTAATGCATTCATATTTTGTAGTGTTCAGTAAAATTTGAAAACAGTATTAATAATGTGATGTTATGAGGTAACAAATCATCAGCAGACTTCAGGTTGGACTAGCTCGAGTACTGATTACTTAATTGCAACACCCAGGATTGTTTACAGCTTATAGAGACAATTTAATGAGATCGGATCTGTAGAGAGAAAGCCTGGGCTTAGGTTGTCCAAAAGTCACGATGCTGTTTGAAGATTTAATATATGCCTATTACAGTGAGACGTAACTAGGGATAGGAATCAAAAGAATTACCTCCTATTTCGAACCAGTTAATCTAAAAGGATATGAACACTTTGTGCACCAGAAACCTGTTCTTTGCCGTTCTGAATTATTCAGAGATATTTTACCCGCTGTGTCTTCTCAGGTGTATAACCTTTTATAATATGGCATGTTACGGAAGGTGATGCACCCATGGGTGAAGCCCAAAGCTATTGCTATTATTTTTACCTGAGATCAACTTTCATACTGGAAGTGAGCAGATGTGCACCAAAACTACCCTTCCATCTGCTGAATCTCTCAATCAATGGATATTGTTTTATATACTTGTAGTGACACACCTGTTTCCCCCTCTCTCACAGTTTACCAATAAATGCAATGGGAAGCCTTTGATAACTTTCACTGCAGTGAGAATGCTATAAGAATAGAAGAACTAGATTGAATGGCTCTTGGGGGGGGAGACCCGTGTGGTGACCGGGGATGACAGAATAGTCTCACTGTAGCTCATGCATGTCGTAAAAGGCGACTAAAATGGGTACCCAGCATCTGGGGGTATAGCCAGGCACCCTGCCCTTGGAGATTATATCAGGGGACCTCAGGGACTTGCCTTCTTCAGGTAAGTACGGGCATCATGACCCCGAGGCACCTTAGTGATCTTTTTCTTTCCCATGGGGTTTACAGTCTTTGGTAAACACAGGTGACGCACTCCCGGTATACCCTAACGATCCTTCTCTATTTTCGACCCTCCTTCTTGTCAACCATTTTTACCTTTTTTTCAACTTCACGTCTAGACCACAGTTTAATCTTGTTTGGCACAGCATAGCCATATCTGACTCTTGCGCCAATAAACTTTACACTCACTCACTCCTGGGGGGTGGGAAAGCAAAAAACTCCCCAGAACATACTCTTTCCACAGGGAGTACAAGACCTGACAAAACAGGTTTTTGAATAAGAAGACTTGCTTTGGAAGGTCTAGCAGACTTACCAAAGTAAGTTGAAGAGAGATAAAAGAATAGTGTAAACATATCTGAACAGGAATGGGTCTCTCCTATTGATAGGTTTTCAATTCTTTTGTCCATTTCATAATAGATACCTTCATTCAAATGAAATCAAAAACTGGATTGTTGTTCATGGATTACATATTTTGTTTTTCAATCTAATTTTTATAAATTTATGAACTGGTTCACAAATTCTCACATTTTTATTAGATATTAATTTGGAAGCAAAAACATAATACATTAAAATTTTGCTCATTACAGTTCTGTATTTATAATTATCTCAGAGAATATTGTTGATTATCAACATGTATTAAAGGGTTTATAGTGTAAAACTAAAAGGAAGATGTTTTGCAACAGCAGGTTTATATATATTAATGTAAAATCAAATATATATACATTGACAAATTAAATAAATTCCATGAATGTTTTACGAAGAATTTTTTGAAAATTTTTCTTTGATTCTTTTTGTATAGTAAGAAAGCAAATAAGAATAGAATGAATTTTGTATATAATTTATTAAATATGTTCTTTTGTTAATTTGTTCCTTTTATTAAAAACATTTAAAAAAATGAAATAAGTTTATGTATTTAATTCTTGCAGTATTTTCAGCAGTGCAAACTAAAAACATTTATGAATTATATGTTTAAGCCTGAGTATAACGTCTTATGCATTGTATATTAAAATATTAGAAGTAGGTTTTTTTTAATTGATCTTTTCTATAAAAACAATTTCAAATTCTTTTTTACGAGCAATTTACTTCAATTTATTTTGAATTTGTAAATATATAATAAATACTCACACTGCGAAATTACCTAGGGTACTTTATTTGCACAATCTGCTGTTAAAATTAGCAAATGTTGTTAGTAATTTAATAAATAACATGGTTTTTTTTTCCCCTTAAATTCAACTGATTTGATTTTTTTCTAAAATGTGTAAATTGATCATCTGTAATAACTGTAGTGTTAAATTAAGTAGAAAATATTTGAAGTTTTGCTTGAGGCATTTAAAAAAGAACAAGTGAATCAAGCAGAGCAGTTCATCCAAATGAACAGAATTTCCCATTTTTATACATAATAGGAGTGCAACAGCTGTCTCATGAATTTCATTCAGAAACTCAAGAAGCTAAGTTTCTAAGATTACTGTTTCCAGAATGCTTGAGAGTACTGTTTGCAAGGAGATCTATTTAAATCCCACTCACCTCTGTGCACAGAAGAGCCCATTTAACAGATGCTAAATACATCCATATAAGAATAGGGATCAGTGTGAGATCATTATAGTCTGTGATCAGTCCAAATTAAGCTAAAGTGCTGATTCTCTGTGTAGCCTTATCTAGAGGAGAATAAGGGGTTGCTTCATGTCCTCCAACATCCAAGAAAGAGACTAGTATAGCTCTGAAAGTTTGATGAGCTGGGCAGGCATACTGGAGGAATATACAGACCACCATATCTTTTGACAGAGGTTCAGACTGCTGTGAGTTATAGGTGTGAAATCTCGGAGCCCCGTATTAACCTTTTCAGCAATGCAGGTATCACATGTTTCATTTTTTCGGGTGGCAATGCTTCTCTATGTAGAACTTATTTGGGTTCAAATTTGTGGAAAGGCTTAGAAGAGCCTTTGCAACTTGCCTTCCCCTTCCCAGAAATATCTAAGATCTAGATACAGTGCCACTGGAGGAGAGAAACTCATAAAATATCTTCATTTCCAGTTTGAATTCATGTTATTAAAAGCTGTATTACTGTAAGAGGAGACAACTCTCAACATTATCCATTTTTTGTTCCATCTTGTAACATCCTTTTAGACCTTCTTGTGCTGCTGAGTCATACATATTTATAATGATTGTGTACAGTAAGTGTTAATATTATTTTCCACATAATACCAACCTTTATGCATAATTTCATTAAAATCCATCCAGTTCTTATGGCTCATTCAAAAGTGAAAATCCTCTTACTTTTGAACATCAATGCAATAAGATATATAATGCAGATGATTCTGAAACAAATAATTCACTCTGTCATATAAATGTAAATTTCAGACTATTTTAACCTTACTGCTGCATATGTTGGTAAAACTTTATACTTTGGCTCTTTAAAACTTCATTGCCTTTATGGTACTATTCAAAATTCAAATAAGGAAAAAATTAATGAATTTACTCATAACATTTATTTTCTTTTAATTTACTGTAAAAAGTATAAAATTGAGCTGCTTATTCATTTGAAGGCAAAGATAATAACATTTTACTTATAATTTATTGTACCTTTCATTTATCTATATTTGCTTTAAAGTTAGACAAATAGTAAAAAATATTCGACAACTTCGGTTACTCTAATTTATAGTGAGGAAAGAGAGAAATCTGCAGAAATGGGAAATATCTAAAGATATTTATGTTATTTCTGTTATTAACTTTTAACAGAACCAAATTTTTATGGGCAGTGATTCAAGATAAAATATTTTTTCCTTAAATTTTGAAAGATGTTACAAAATAAAAACATTTTTATTATGTGCCTGAGTAACACTTGGGATAGTCATTACATAAGCACTTGTATTGCCCAGGCAACATTCAAAGATAAATTGTTAAGCGCTATTTTATCAAAGCATTTCCTTATGTGCCCGAGAGATGCATGGGATAGAGTACTTACGCAGACATGTTGCCTGAGTAACACTTAGGGCAAACTGTGAAGTGGTTTGAAAAAATAACACAGTAGGATATAACTCTAAAAGTAGTAAAATTATTGGTTATTTTTTTCCATGTTTATTTTTTTATTTATATGTTCTTTTTATTATTTAAAAGAAATAGGCTTTCTATGATTTAAAAAAAAGCCAATGCCTTTTAAATGCTTGTAACTTTTAAACCTATAACTTGTGGATAGAAAAGAATTTTACTTTATCTCTATTCAACTCTTGTAATGTTATTAAGCATTTTATTGTGTTTGCTTCAGAAAACATAATGAAATGTTTTATAAGCTTAAATTAAATCCCTTTTGTTGGCTCTTGTTGGGAACTATCTGTGAGCCAAGTTTTTGAGAACATCTGCCAAGTTGTATTTTCAATTAAAACAGAAGCTGACCACCTTTTTTATAGTCTATTTAAACGTGTACTAGGGTTTTAAGTAGAATAAAACTGAATTCCGAAAGGACTGTGCTTTTGTTCTGGGAGACCCACAATTGGTAATGTAAAGCAGGGAATATGAATAAGCAGTTAAAATTATTTTAAAACTGTTTTCCTTACCCGAGAAAAAAAAGGGGGGTATTATAAAAGATATCAATAAAAGGAGTTAATTCTATAATTTTTTTAATAGTTCAAGAAGGGAGTGTGAAGCTAAAGAGATATCAATACCCACTGTAAGGAATATAATTATAAAATTAATTTAAAGTCCTTGAAATATGCTTCTTTTTAAAAAGATCTCCGAGTTTGTTCTGGCAGAATCTTATTGTGAAAGCTATTTATATAGCCATGAATTTAATCACCAAAAAATCAAAACCATTTTCTGATGAGTTAAGTGATGCATTTTCAAAGTTGACATAATTTTCCTGAATAAGAAAGACAGCATTACTAAAGTCAGTTTCTCTCATTAAATTATAGCTATCAGAATCTATAACTTAGAAAATCTATCAAAATATATTTGAAAAGTAAAGCTTGTAGTTTAAATTTTTATTCCTTGGCATTGGATGAGAGTACTTATGTAGCTCAATTTGCTATTTTTTTTTAGAGGTATTAATGAAGAATATAAAATAATTTAAGAAATGGTGTTAGTATCATTAAAAAGATTGGACGATATTAGCAAATTGGCCAAATATCCGAAAAATGGGAGAAGTGTACAATCAAACTTTTTGGTTTTACAAATTTTGAGAACAAATCTCAGGATTTTTTTTTAAAAAATGAATTATTTTTATTTTCGCTATTTCACTTATGATCTATATTCATGTTGCCAGAATTAGAAGTTTGAAGAGAGAGGGGGGGGGCCAGCTCAGATGTTGTCTTCCTCTCTTGACAGACTCAAAATTATGAGGTATATTGCCTATAGCTTTCAGGTTTCCTCTCATTGCAACATTAATGAACTATCACAATGAAGTATAGGATACAATCTCATTCTACAAGCAGATTCTGTGGGAGAGATGTCAATAGTTATTAAAATGTATTTCTCTTTTCAGTTATACCAAAACATTATTTCCTCCCCCTCCCCTCTTAGTAATAAGCTCCTTCCATCCTTTATAAATTTCTTGTTTAAAAGTAATAAATTTTTAACAACAAACTGAGAACACGGTTACCTTCTAGATCTTGAAGGGTACAAAGTTCCTTTAAAAATCAATATTTGGATTGTATAATTTATTTTGGAATTACACTGAAAAGAACTGATAACTAGTTATTAGATTTATCTTAAGAAATTAGAGATATACGTTTTTAAATATACCAAATTTCATCTCCCCCACTCCTTCGTATAACTTATCTGTTGACTTCTTTTGGTTCAAAATACATCTTGCAAAGTTTAGAATGTCATTGTGTTTAAAACTGGTTTAGTTTCTTTTGAAATTGTCCTTACTGTTCTGTTTTAGAAATATTCTGTTTCTATTTTATTGAATAATTTTTTTATTATATGTAATTAAATGTTTACTTTCAGCATTCTGCCCACCTGGCCGCGGGTAAAGCGAGGACCAAGAATCTAAGCAAGCTGCGGGATAAACGGGCTGATGTCATCTGCTGACATCTGCTGTAACCCTTAGGACTTTAATTCAAATTTTAAAACAAATTCTTTGTACGCTGTCTGGACTGCAGGGATATCTTTTTAATTGGAATTTTTACCATCATTTAAATTCATTGGGATTTTAGGTTTGTTTCTGGGGGTTGTTCTCATATGTCATCTTATGAAGAAATTAGAGGTGACTTCTTTTTTTGTTTTTGAGTGCAAATTGAATAATTCTTTGAATGTCTTTAGAATAACAATAGGGGGGTAGGTTTCTAACTTTGCTTCAAATTTCTCTAGGGATTAATATTGTTTCTTTTTTAAATCTTTTGACATTGTAAACCATTTCTAAGCATATTTATGCTACAAATAATTTAAATCAAGCATTTATTTCAAAAAATAAGAACATTCAAAATATTAATTTCCGGTATTGCTTTTGCTTTGAAATTATTTGGAATATTGCTTTTGAATGGTTTATAATGTTTTGCATGTAAAACCTTTTTTCTATCAAGATTGTTAAATATACTTAAAGACTGGATTTGATTAATCATGCTTTAGTGTGACACAAATTAACATGCAGTATTTGTTCCTGTTTTGTCTAAAGTTGTTTTTATTTAGACTGAATGTTAACTGTGATCTGTAGGAAAGTATATTTAAAAACTGTTCTTAGTTGTATAAAAAATGGAGTTTATATATTTAAATATATTAATGTATTGTGTATATTAGTAAATTTATTTTAACTGGATTTTCCCTGAAGTGTAGAAACTGTACAGCTGTCGTACACTGAATAAATGTTATTTATGAATGCATTTTTCTTGTTTATTTAAATAGCTTACATTTCTTATCATTCTTTTATTTTCTCCCTAGAACTCCATTTGAGAAATTTCAGCTGAATAAAAATAAATGTGTACTTTGTACTCAAATTTTATTCCATTTCCTATTTGATATTTTGACACATGTATAACTCTGATACAATAAGTCTACAATTTCATGGCTAAAAAGAATGAAATACAATTGAAAAAATTGAAATCCAGCTTTTATTTTAAGTTGAAATAGTGGCACAAAAATAATTTTTAATGTAAAATATATAATTAAAGCTAGAGACATTAATACTTTTTGATCTTATACATGAGGTGTGTTTATTATATAATGACTACAGAAGTAGTCATTATTTCTCACGCTGCTACAGTAGTAGTATGCAGATGTGGATTTCAAATAATTGTGGTGCATAACTCACTCGGGTTTTAATCCCCTGAATTTACTATTATTTTAGATGAATCAGAACATTGATTATTACATTTACCTAGGAGTTAAGAAAATTATCAGTATGGATGATAAAAGATTTTTTTTTACATGGAGGTTCTTGAGCAATATTGAAAAAATGTAATAAAATTACATTTGAGTAATCAATTTTAATTGACTATTTTAAAAGTTAAATTTAAAATATGAAGATAATTATTATTGTCATGGAATTCACTAGTTTGTAGAGTCTTTACTTAAATAAAATAAATATTAGTTATTTGAATGTTAAGATAGAAATATCATGCTTGTTTGTCCAGTCTGGTAGTTTCATAGGATCAAAAATTTCTCTCAAGGTATCTAGAGAATGAAATTCCATTGGTCAATATGGATGGTTACTATCTGTGATGGGTGGAGTTTTGCAGTTTCTGTAATTTTTTGAGTGCTGTTTGATAAAGTTGAAATTTAATGAGAGGGGGGTAATTAATCTTGTAATATTTCATGTTGTTGTGCCCCTGACCGCTTTTGTGAAACGGCGTTGCTGTCGCCTTGCAATGAAAAAGAAAGAGCAGACGCGACTGAGCGCGAAGAGTATGCAGTTGAAATAAAATATGAGAAAATTTATACAGTCCACTTAGTGTGTGTTATTTTAATGAAATCAGTTTCTAAAACGGAGCTATCGAGGGCCAAACACATGTGGTGTATGAAGTTGTTGATTATTTCTGGGGGGTGTATTTTTTGTATGGCTTGAATTGTTCTATTGGAGGATGTATCCATTTTGGGGGGAAATTCTATTGATCTTCTGATATCAGTGTTCCTCATATACCAAATGGTTTTTACTACTGTATGTAGGTAGGGCTACAGTTTGTGATTTTTCTAGA
The DNA here is from genome assembly GCA_019974015.1 of Nephila pilipes. Taxonomy (NCBI): domain Eukaryota; kingdom Metazoa; phylum Arthropoda; class Arachnida; order Araneae; family Nephilidae; genus Nephila; species Nephila pilipes. The sequence continues at coordinate 484,054 of BMAW01090162.1, read as the reverse complement.
AGATCGAGGGTGGTGTCTGCTCAGTGTGTCCAGACTGGACAAGCATAAGGCTGGATAGGTCTTAATTATTAGAGTATAGATAAGCAGTTTATTATGTCTACGTAATGTAGATTTATGATAGATAAGGGGAAACATGTACTACAGATTTATACTGTTTTTTAATTTGTGTAATATATTGTTTAAAAATGAGTTTTTAATCCAAAGTTACACTCGGATATTTTGAGGATCAGGGTAGTTTGTAATTTGCCAGATAAATATCTGGCTCTATCTTATTGTTTCAGGAAAAGAAGACACCCTCTGTCTTGGAAACGTTCAGCGCGACTTTCCAAGTGAGGTACCATTCTTCTAGTTCCATGAGTAAGGTGACTAAGACGTCCCGCTTTTAGCGGGACATTCCCGGTGTTTAACAATTTATTCCGCGTTCCTTGGGGTTTTAAGAAAGTCCCGACTTTTAGAAAGAAGCTAATGCATGACAAGCTAGGGAATGGCGGGAGAACAGGAAGGGAATATACATTTTCTGGCTTCCTTGTAGCATTTTCATGAAGATATATTATTTTTGTAAATTTTATTTTGTTAAACTTTAATAATAAAAATTGTTGAGAACTGATTATCTGGAACTGCTTATCAAAATTAGCCTTGATCAGTTGCTAGAATACGACCACCATTGTTTGTACTTACGAACAGTGTCATTTTTCGGCATTGGTAGCGACGAAAACATTTTGTAGTTGTAAAATGAAGAGATAACACTTCCACAAATTTTATTCTTATGGAGACATTTTCCTCTAGCGTCATTTGGAACATTGTTGTAAAGGAATTACATCTTATACAAAAATTGGAAAAGGTGAGGAATTTTAGAGACGAGAAGGGTCAAGGTGTAAGGAGTTTGTTGGTCGTCCACGAAGTAACACCTTCGCATATTTAGTTATGTAATTGTCTCTCATGCTATACACTGCGTGCAAGTGCTAGTTAAACAAATGACATCAACAAATCAGCTATTCAGATGATTTAGGTACCAAATTTTTAATCAAGAACCCCCCTGTCAATGGTGTCCCGCTTTTCGAATGTTAAAATCTGGTCACCTTATCCATGAGGTGTCTGTTTAGTGCGTGTCCTATAGCTTTTGGGCTAATATTTCAAGCTAGTATCGCAGTGTCATCTGTATACATGCTGAGAGTTGTGTTGTGGTGTAATAAGATGACGTTCACGTAATAGTTAAATAATGTTGGAAACAAAATTCCGCCTTGAGGTACTCCAGCTTGTATATCTCTTGAATTGGAAAATATTCCGTTAATCGTGACTGAAAAAATTCTATTGTTTAGATACGAGTTTATTAATTTAGCTAGGTAGGAAGAGTTATTTAATTAAAAAAGAGGCCTGTGTATCAAACTGTCAAAAGCTTTTTGAATATCGAGGTAAACCGCTCCTGTGTTTTGTTTCCTGTAAAAACTAGTTTAGATGAGTTTTACCACGGATGAGCTGGTGCGATGTGGATAGATTAGGAACGAAGCTATGCTGTTCGTGTAACAGGATATCATGGTTTTTCAAGTTTTGGTTTATTGTGGATTATTTTCTCTGCAATTTTGCTGAGAATCGATAAATGCATAGGTGAGGTAAGATTTTTAAACATTTTAATTGTGACTCCTCTTCCTGATGCTTTTTTGATTTTATATATGCTGCTATTTCAGAGACGATGGAAGTAGAATTTTGAAAATTATTATCGTTTGCTAAGTAACCTTGAACAACATGTGTTGGTTTGGTTATATAATCGAGTTTAAACTTACTCTGTAAGGAGTCGGCAAGTATTTCAGTTTTGTCTGCATCGCTCAGAGCTATACTAGTTAGGGCAGACACTGAAATTTTTTTTTCTTTCTGAACACCTTGGCCGTACCGCTTTTGGCATCCATACTTTCAAGAATTTCTTCCCATTCTTTGCTTTTGTGTAAAATTTCTCCGAATTTCGTTTTGAATTCTGTTTTAGTTTTGTTTATCGACAGGGAACTGGGTAAACTGTCAGATTTTTCTGGCTTTGTTTCTTTCTTCAAAGAATTGTCTGAGCCCCCTACCGATCAAGATATGTTTGTTTTTATTGGCCTGGATTGGTGATTTGGTGTGCACTTAAAATTTTATGTGTGAGGGTGGCGACTTGCTTTTCAATGTCCTCTCCGTTTTGGGTAGTGTAAATGTATTGATTGTGTATCTCTAGGAGAATTTTTCTTAACAGCTCCCAGTTAGTCGCTAACTTCGGCGCATGCATCTGATATTTACTTTGCGATGCAAAGTGAAGCGTGATAGGATTATGATCACTACTCAAATCGGGTAGTGTTTGGATCTGGTGGGGCCAAAGAAAATTCACCGTTAAAGTGATGTCGATGGTGGAGGCGGAGTTATGGCCGTAGCGACTTGGTGTTGGCGAGGCTAAGATTTCTATGCAGCCCCAGCTGGTGTGCTTAGCATTAAGATCTACGCAGATTAATGAGATCGGGCCTAAATTTAAAATAGAATTAATATCTTGGAGTACATGTATGGCTGTGACTGAGGGAGGGATATACATTAAAATAACGATTATTGGGCTTCCGTCCGTTGGGATGAGTGCAACGATAGTTGCTTCTGCACCGTATAGGACCTCAGGGACTTGCCTTCTTCAGGTAAGTACGGGCATCATGACCCCGAGGCACCTTAGTGATCTTTTTCTTTCCCATGAGGTTTACTGTCTTTGGTAAACACGGGTGACGCACTCCCAGGATACCCTAGCGATCCTTCTCTATTTTTGACCCTCCTTGTCAACCATTTTTACCTTTTTTTTTTTTTCAACTTCACGTCTAGACCACAGTTTAATCTTGTTTGGCGCAGCATAGCCATATCTGGTGATCACTACTATAAGTGACTTAAGTTCGGTTAATCAAGAACGACGGACCATTTAAACAAAAATAAAGTTTATTAAATCCAAACTATATTGGATCTCGCACCTATATGCGAATCAACAACCGTACCGTTTTACACCCAAAAGCATTTTTAAAAACAAAAAGAATTCTTCCCTATTACAAGGAAGAGCGCCATCTAGTGGCTTTACAATAAACCTTTCTGGAATAATACAAAATAGACAGGAGACTGAACATCCTGCCCGCCGCTGAAATAACAATTTTAGGAAAAGAAGCACAACAATTTCACACAAAATTATAAATGCAATACATACAAGCACATAACAACAATACACCTTATTCACAAATATTATTAGTATAAATGATCAAAAATATATAATAAAAAGCAAATACAATTTTTTAGCAAAATATTTACAATTTGAAATAAAACTAATATTATCCTTCAATTCATTATATTAATCACTTTTTTCCATTGGTAAAACAACAATTTTTGAAATAGATCTCTTAAAGATACCCTTTTGTGTTTGAACATTTACCACTCTGATATTATTGTCCTTTCCAACAAAAATGTCTACAATTCTGCCCATAATCCATTTACAAATGGGAAGGTTATCCTCCTTAACAATTACCATATCACCTATTTTAATGTTGTTTTTTGTAATCATCCATTTATTTCGTTGTTGTAAAGTATTTAAATAATTATTTTGCCACTGTTTCCAAATAGTTTGTACTATTTTTGTACTCCTTTGCCAAAATTTAAGTCTATTTTCCTGAACATTCGCAAGACTAGGTTCGACAATGGCACTTAACATTCGACCTGTAAGAAAATGGCCAGGAGTTAATACTTCCAGGTCCTCCATGTGATCGGATAAAGATGTAAGTGGGCGAGAATTTAAAATTCCCTCAATCTGACAAGTTACAGTAAGAAACTCTTCATAAGTTAATTTCGAATTCCCTACAACCCTTTTGAAATTATGTTTAAAAGACTTGACTCCTGCCTCCCATAAACCTCCAAAGTTTGGTGCTCTGGGAGGCAAAAATCTCCATTCAATCTCTTCTGATGCTAAAAAGTTAAACAACTCATTATCAGATTTTCTCACAAGGTTGAACAATTTTTTAAGTTCTACATTTGCACCTACAAAATTTGTAGCGTTGTCACTAAACAGTCGTTGCGACTTACCCCTTCTAGCAAAAAATCTCTTTAAAGTTGCAATAAATGCCTCGCATGTCAAATCACACACTATATCTAAGTGAACTGCCTTTGTTACCATACAAACATAAATTTTATGGAATGTACCTTTTCTTTGTCCTCTATATTTAATGAAAAACGGTCCACAAAAATCAACACCAGAACAGTTGAACGTAAAATTTGAATTAACTCTCTCTTTAGGCAAATTGCCCATAATTTGTTCTGCTGTCACAGGTTTAGCTTTAAAACAAATAATGCATCTGTGGACAATTTTTCTACAAATTGCTCTGCCATTTAAAGGCCAATATTCATTTCTAACACTATAAAGTAAATTTTGAGGTCCCAGATGAAGATACTTCTTGTGAAAATGTTCTATGATCATCATAGTCAGTTTATGGTTTGCAGGTAAAATCATAGGGTGCATCTGATTTACATTTAAATTACTATGTTGGAGACGACCTCCTACTTTTAATATATTATCTTTGTCTAAGAATGGATTCAAGTTCCTAAGTTTGCCTACTACTGGATTGCCCTTGCGCAGATTATTGAAGTCTTCCCTGAATTCTCTTACCTGTACAGCATGGATTATGATTCTTTTACCTTGTTGTAGCTCTTGTTGAGATGAAGACCCACTTCTTTTGTTCCGGGGGCTCTGAGCGTTGTGAAAAAATCTGAAAATAAAACTTATAACACGAATTAATTTAGAAAAGTTATTAGTAACACTCAGGAGAAGATCAAGGAATGTGTCAGTGGTAGTAAGAGTCAATGTTGTTTCAAGGTGAGTTCCTTTGAATTCTTGCAGATAGTCCTCATCAGAAGAAGGATCAGGTCCAATGAAAGATTCAGCAATATTTTGATGAAGGAAGTCTGGCCCATGCCACCACAATGAATTGCCTTCAATTAGATCTGGATTGACTCCTCTCGAAATCAGATCTGCAGGATTTGAAGCAGTGTTAATCCACTTCCAGCAGAAGTTTTTAGTGAGCTCTTGAATGCGGGTGATTCTGCTTGAAACGAAGACTTTCAACAAATGTGGTGAAGAGTCAATCCAAGTCAACACTATAGTGGAGTCAGAGTATAAATACACGTCATTAATTTTAAAATGAATAGATTCAAAAACCTTGGCCATAAGTCTTGAGAGTAGTTCAGCTGCACAAAGTTCAAGTCTAGGAATGGTTAACACTTTAATTGGTGCAACTCTTGATTTGCTACTAAGTAATGTCACTTTCACTTCGTTTGAGCTAGTAACACAACGAAGATATATTACTGCTCCATAAGCATTCTTACTTGCATCGGAGAAACCATGTAGAGACAAATCCTTTACGTTCGAGTCTGTAAAGATATAGCGAGGAATTTTCAAATTCTTAAGTTCTGGTAAGACATCTCTAAATCTTTCCCAAAATTTTCTCTCTTTCAGAGAAAGTTCTTGAACCCAATCCATTTTCAAAAGCCATAACTTTTGGAGAAAAAGCTTTGCTTGTACAATTACTGGTCCTAATAGACCCAAGGGATCAAAAATGCTAGCAATTTCTGCTAATACAGTGCGCTTGGTTATTTTGTTGGAACTAAGTGAAATAGTGAAACTAAAGTTATCTTCCCTAGGATTCCATCTTAAACCAAGAGTCTTAACACTTTCAGAGTTATTTTCTTCTAAATCATATTCCTTATCAAGAAAGGAAACTTGTTTCATCAGAGCTCTTTCATTAGAGCACCATTTATGCAGTTCCATGCCACCAGACTTTAGCATGGCAATCAATTGGCGTTGTAATTCCATAGCAGAAGCAATATTATCCGTTCCCGTCAGAATATCATCGACATAAAAGTCCTTTAATGCAGCCACAGAAGCCAAAGGGAATGTATTTTTTCCATCAATAGAGAGCTGTTTCAAGACTCTCATTGCCAGATATGGAGCAGATTTCGTTCCATACGTAACTGTTAACAGCTTATATATCTTAGGATTTTTTTTAAGACCTTTGTTCCATAAAATACACTGCAAGTTGCATTGACTAGGGTCGATCCGTATCTACCGGTACATTTTTTGAACATCAGCTGCGAAAGCAACTCTATGTTGACGAAATCTTAGGAGTATGGAAAAAAGATCCTCTTGCACTACACCTCCCTTTCGAAGGCAATCATTTAAAGATACTCCATTAGAGGATGGCGAAGATGCATTAAAAACTACTCGAAGCTTTGTAGTTTTGCTATCTGCTTTATAAACCCCATGATGAGGCATAACATATTTTGCATGATGTGAAGAAACGTCCTTTAGTTCCTCCATATGTCCTAGTTTTTCATACTCTTCCATAAAATTAGAGTAGAGGGTATACATTTCAGGATTAGAATGCAAACGCTTCCTTAAACTATTTAATCTTCGGTTTGCAATCCCCAAGGATTCCCCTAATTCTGAATTTTCTTTTATAGGAAGTCTCACAATGAATTTTCCACTTTCATCTCTTTGGTATGTATTTAAAAAATGCTCTTCACATTCTATTTCTTCTTTACATTTTGAGTTGGGTTCATCTAAAACTGATTCCAGTTCCCAAAACTTTCTGAGTGTTTTTTCTATAGAATTTTCTTGAGTGAGCAACCCACAATGTTGTGTTTCTGGGAAGCCCTCTATGGCACCAGTGCATATATATGAGCCGCTCAGAAGCCAATGCGGTTAAGTCCATTTTTTGATATATTCTGATTTTTGGAAATTTTGATGAAATAAATAATAATCTTCTTAGTTATTAAAGGATTTACTCGTTGGTTACTTTTTTCTAGGTTAGACAGCCCTTTTTTTAATAGCTTCTGAATATATTGTATAATAATTTCAGAAGCCATTGTGAATAAGTCCACCTTTTATCAATATTTGTTTACATAAACTATGAAATAAAAATTAAATTATTCTTCTTCTTGCGATATTTGTTGGTAACACTGAAAAACAAGTAACTGTAACCGTTACTTCTAATTAGAATTTCTTATCTTTTTCAGCTGCCAAAAGATATAAGTCCTAAAATTTTTAAGATGCTGTCATTATTTCAATAAATACTTATGTTTTTATTTACACATCCTGTACATATCTTGTTTTTTTGCAGAGTTTACACCTCGAAAAAAGACTTTATACACTTTTCTAATTAAATTAATAAACCAAGAATTTTAAAAACTAATGTATCAAAAAACATTAATTTTCTCAATTTTTGTGTTTTGGACTTAACCGCATTGGCTTCTGAGCGGCTCATATCCAAAAACTGTTTCCCTAAATGTTAAGGAGTGAGCAGGGATGGCAATTTTACCTTCCATTAGTAACTCAAAAAAGAGCTCTGCTCCTATCAATAGATCAATCTTTCCAGGCTCAAAAAAGAATGGATCAGCTAATTTAATGTTTGCTGGAATTTCTAAATTTGAAATATCTAGCTTTGCCACTGGTAACAAGTCTGTGATCTTGGGTACCGTTAAAAAATCTAATCCAGCAGAAAAAGATCTGACTTCGTTTGCTATTAAAGTATTTATTTTATTTTTAATATTAACCGCACAACCAGAAAGACCTGAAATCGGAATATTAACTTTATGTTTTTTCAAGCCCAGCAAGTCTGCAAAATTTGATGTTATACAACAACACATGCTACCACTGTCAAGGATCGCGCGTCCCTTTTGAAAGTGACCACTCCTGTCTGAAATGTAAACAACAGTAGTTGCTAATATTATTTTTCTTTTTTCCGAAGCAAAACATGACGTCACTCCTTGGGAGCTATTACCCTCCTCGGAAGGCGTTTCGGAACTTTCCGTTTGTTTCTCCCCTTCGGGAGAGGGATCTTGCGACCTTTGACCCCACAATGCTAACTTAGTCCTATGAAGTAACGAATGATGTTTCGATTTACAAGTGATACAAGTAAACTTTGAGCGGCAATATGCCACTTTATGCAGACCCAAACAATTCAAACATAGATTATTATTTCTAACAAATGCATATCTTTTTTCTGGAGTAAGATTAAGAAATGATTCACATTTGTATAGTGCATGAACATTCTTGCATAATAAACATAAGGCAGAATTTAAACTCGGAGATTTGACAAATAGTGTTTTAGTATTGTTACCTTTTTCAAAATATTTTGATCTAACGGAAAGATTACGACTAATATTATTTAAAACTAAATATCTTTTTTCTAAAAATTCTATTAAATCGTCAAAATCTGGAACTTCAGTGGTTATAAGTGATAATTCATATTATTTACGCGTTTCTAATGCTAACTTTTGTAAAATGATATTTAATAGTAATAGATTCGATAACTTGTCTTTTTCATAATTTAATAATTTTAAGGCTCTTAAGTTTTTTGTAATACAGTCAAGAAATCTTCTTAAATCTTTTGCCGATTCTTGAGTAAGTTTATCATAATTAATTATATTCTTAACATGATTATCGATTATTAGTCTTTTATTTTCATAACGTTCGTCAAGAGCTTTGAAAAGCGATTGGAAAGTATCATCAGACGTTTCAATATCTTTCGCTTCACCCTTTAAAGCTGCTCGCAAATAATACAATTTTTGATTTTCTGATAAATTTTTATTATCTTCTATTAAACTTTGAAATTGACTTTTAAACAAATTCCATTCGTCAATTTTTCCAGAAAACACAGGAAGTGGAATTTCTGGCAATTTAATTGCTACATTTGCTGAGGCTTCAATATTTTCAGTATTATTACATTTATGAATAGTGTCATTTGAATTTTTAATTTTACAGTTATGAAGTAAGGTTGTAAATCTTACCTCCAAATCTTGTATATCCGAGTCCATCTCAGCCAATGAAATTTCAATTTCAAGGATTTCTTCATCCGTTGCAGATTTAAAGTATTCAGTCTTGAGGTCATCGAACTTTTTCTGAAGTTTCTCAAGCACCGTTAAATGAGCAGCAATATCCGATGGATCATTTGTTTCCTTCCAGTTACTTAATTTTGTAATCTGGGCTTTGATATTGCCATTCTTTCGATTAAGTGTAGTTATATTTGAAGACATAGTAAAATATCCACACTAGTAATCACTCTAAAACAGTCAACTAAGCACAAAATCGAAGACACCACTAAACAAAGAACTGTCGAGCTAACTTTCAACATGGAACACTATAATTCAAAATTCATTAGGCGCTGGCTCCGACTCTGCGGACCAGATGTTCACTACTATAAGTGACTTAAGTTCGGTTAATCAAGAACGACGGACCATTTAAACAAAAATAAAGTTTATTAAATCCAAACTATATTGGATCTCGCACCTATATGCGAATCAACAAACGTACCGTTTTACATCCAAAAGCATTTTTAAAAACAAAAAGAATTCTTCCCTATTACAAGGAAGAGCGCCATCTAGTGGCTTTACAATAAACCTTTCTGGAATAATACAAAATAGACAGGAGACTGAACATTTGGTTCTTGCGCCAATAAACTTTACATTCACTCACTCACTCTGCACCGTATAGTCTGGGTTTTGGTATTTTATAATGTAGCTGAGAACATTTAATTAGAATAGCAGTGCCGCCGTAAGGGCGATTTGTTGTAGTGAGTCTGTCATCTCTGTGTGTGATGTAATTTGGTATTCAGAATCTCATACCTGATCCCAGATGTATTTCTTGAAGTAGAATTCATTCAGGGGAGTGTTTATTTATAAAGTTCCGTAATTCTGCATCACGGGGTTTTACTTTTAAGGTATTCCAATACACTAGTTGGAGGCCGAGAAGAGTGAATTGTAGTTACTATTGGTGGGTAGCCTCGCGACTACATCCATTATAAAAATATTTAGCTTATCGAGGTCGTTTTCGACCTTTGATATGCTGTTTAAGGCTTCGAAATGTTAAGGAAATTTGTTGAATAGATTTTGGAGCTCAGTTATTGCTGTTAGGAAATTAAAGTTTCTAGGATTATTATTGTTTGTAGTTGTGGGGGCTTTAGGCGGTTCAAACTGGTGTTTGACTTCGGCTGACCTTTGGATTTCTTGAGGCGCCCTCTCTTGAAGCATTTCATTGATATAAATATTCGCAAAAGAGATGTTTGATTGAGGCAAATGCCTTGTTTCGGTTTTCTGTGTGGTTTGGCCTTTTGCTTGTTTCTTTTTAGGAAACAGTGGCCATCCATGCCAAGAAGCAATATGGTAAGGATTGCATTTTATGCATAGTGGATTTTCTAACCTTTCTTTTATCTCGCCTTCACCTGTGCGGTGATTTTCTCCAAACTTCAAGCATCTGGAGTTCATTCTGCAATTTTTTGAAGAATGGTGGAAATAATTGCAGTTGTAACACTGGGTAGTACTCTGTTTTCTCTTGAATGGTACAATTTTTACGACAACGGGCATAATTGTTTGAATTTTGTAGATGTCCAGGGCATCTTCTCCCCTATGGATTTCTACTATAAAAATGGGGAGTGGGAATTGTTTTTCAGCTGTTTTAACTGGGCCACCTTTTCAACCTTTATTCCTTTAGATATAGGGTCTTCTTTTATATCATCAATCCCTGCATAGACCGGTAAAGTTGTCAACATATGTTATTTGTGATGCCTCTGTGGTTATTTTCTGAGTCCGGAGTTACCTTGATATATTGTCCAGATATCTTGCATGCTGACTTCGGGTATTCCCGGCTGATCGCCTAGATAATGATGTTATAGTTTTCGGTAAGCTAAAATATTACCGGTTGTATTTTTAGTGGTTAGGTATGGGGGAGGTCATCGTCCACCTCATTGGGATCGATTGCAGCTAACGTGTCAAAACTATTGCTTGTGCCTGTTTGATTTTTAGCATTGTGAGCTACTACAAGCTTTTAAACAGTTTTTGAATGGTGCTATGAATCCGTTTGCGTCAGTAACGCGTTGAGCTTTAGGAGCTCTAGTCGTTGCCGGAACCACAGTTTTATCTGTTAAATTACATGATTCCGCCATTCTTATGCGGAGGTTTTTAACAGTGCTACTGATATGCTTAGGGCAATTGCTAACTGGGCAAGGAGAAACAAAATTCAGCTCACCTATTATTCTTTTCTTCTCCTCTTGCGCAATCATACGCTGCATTTGAAGTTCGCTTGTCATCGGACCTCCTCTTGTTGTCGGGTCCGCCTCTTCAATAGCGGTTATGGTAGCCTAGTGGTCATGGCTTCGGATTCGTAGCCGGCGGGTTCATTCAGTCGCAGGTTCTATCCTTGCCTTTGAAGACCCACCGTGTAGCCGGTGCTGATGCACGTTAAATTCTTAACAAATTTTCGGGACCCTCCGAGTGGGAGATTTACACCGACGGATCAAGGACTGGGTTCGCCTTGTGTGTCTTCCACCGGGGTGTCCTAAACAGAGTCTACATGTTCAAATTGAATTTTTATAATTCAGTTTTTCAGGCCGAACTTTCAGCAATCGGATTTGCCGTTTTGTGGGCCGTCTCTCATAACTTTAAGGTTTCTGTTTACTCCGACAGTTTATCATCTATATTGCTACTGCAGAGTACTAGAAATAAATCGGATTTTATCAATACCATTAAAGAAAAATTAACAACTTATTCTGATTTTTACTACTTTCACTGGGTTCGGGCCCACGTCGGAGATTATTGTAACGAAATTGCCGATTTCTTTGCAAAGCTCGCTATCACTTATGGTGAGAAAATGAATGTCCCTGCCCCTCAGTCTCATATAGTTATGACTTTTAAAAATAAGCTTCTTTCTGACTGGGAGGTCTGGTGGTCAACTTGTAATACTGGTATTCGGGTTCAGTCATATATTCCTAGATCAAATTTGAGTTTGTTTTCAAATTCTAGTTTTATTACGCGCTTCTTAACCGGTCTTGGTCCCTTCATTTCTTATTTAAATCGTTTTGATTTAAAAAGTACAAATTTATGTCTCTGTGGCTCTGTTGGAGATGCTGACCACTACGTTTTCTCTTGCCCTTTTACCAGATATTTTCATTTAAAATGTCCTTTTGTTGAAGCGAAACCCATTTGGCTGAGGTCTGTGTGTGAAAATCCCTACTTACATTCTAAGCTTAAATCCTGTATACTTACGGCTCGTAAAATTAGCCAACAAATTTATTAATTGTTTCGAACTTTTATTATATTTCTCAATATTTTTATCATCCCTTACCATGTAGCTATAATTGTATGTCTTGCATATATGTTCAAACCTTTGCCTAATACTTCATTTTTGTTTACGAATTTGTGGACTTTTTTGTATTGTGCTATTTAACCTGTTATGTATCTTATTTCTGCAAGAAAATTTCAACTGTTTCTTGTGTTTCTGTCGTGTATTTTTTTTTGTTGTGGAAATAATTACCTTGTACATTTTATTTAACCTTTATTTCAAAATTATGTAAATCTTATGTTATTTTGTCAATAAATGCTGAGTGAAGGGGTGATTGTTTCCCGGGGGTCCGGTTTGCAGCTCTAAGCCCTTTGGGTGAGCTCTGTCCCCTTGGGTATTCTGCCAATAGCCCTCGTGTTGCTTCTAGTGCGATGTTATTAAAAACTAAACCGCCTTTTTGATAGTGATAAGGCTAATGAGGTACTTAATTTTGGCTTGGAGTATCTTTTCTTGTTTCATCAGCAGGGTTATCGTATCGCAAATGTCCTTAGGTTTCGTAACTGGAGTTGCGCTCGCAGGAGTCATGATCCCTGTTTCCATAGCTTCGGTTACCACCGTAGCGTCTACATAAGGTGGAGCAGGCTTCATACATGTGCTCCCTTCGAAGTCACGCTCGGAATGAAGTAGTACGCATAGACTAAATGCCAGCAACCGACAGCTGTTTAGCATGAATCATTCCCTTTTGAATGTAGTGCCTCTCGCTTCTGTAAACATATTTATATAGCCATAGCTTTCGTTCTCATTTTTTTTTCTCTTGTTTTGCATGAAAAATGATAAGTGTTACAACAGAGCAACGAATTGTTGTGAAATTTCACAGGAAACATGGAAAAACAGGTACTGAAACTTATAATTTATTGAAAAAAGTGTATAGCAATGAATGTTAATAGCGTGCAAGTGTTTTTGAGTGGTTTAAATGTTTTCAAGACGTTGATGATGATACACGTCCGGATTGCCCTCCCACGTCAAAAATGGATGACAATATGGAAAACATTGGTAATCTTGTTTGATTTGACCTTCAGTTATGTATTCGTGTGATTGCTGAGACTATAGTAATCAACAAAGAATCCGTACAGCGAATTTTGCATAACAATTTTAACCCCTTACTTGCCGAGGAAAACTTACGAGATCCGCTCCCCAGTGCCACCGTTTTTCATACAGGCGCGCGTAGTTATGCGGTGTATTGGAGGAAAAAAAGAGGTGCGTTTTGCAACATAAAACCTTTTTACTTTCACAGAAAAAAGAAAATGAAAAAAAATGTACAAAATTTAAAGTATAAAATAACAGTGTAATCAAACAGATGTTATAAGTTATCTGCTATGTGATATTTCCTAAAACAAGTTTGAACACATAAACCAACATCACATTCATTGCATTGATAGCGAGTTTCACGACGAACTTTTGCTTTTGAACAAACAATACATTTTCTCGATGCATTTTTCTTTGATGGTACTAAGTCCGGAAAGTGTCTACCAGTAAGTCATAAAGGACAATCGCTTTGTAACTTCTGTCATTTAGCAGATCGTGGTGTGGTAACATGGAATTTTTCTAATATGCGTTCCACCAAATTCATTCGGAAATCGTAATTGTCAATGTTTGGAAGCTTCTTTTTCCGTTAGATGAAAGCATTCCAAATATCCATATCCAACAGGTGGCGAAATATTATTATATAATACCTCTTCTGTCTTCTTCTCTTCTGTAAATTTTTTGTATCCAGTTGTACCCAACGTCAGGCGTCTTTCAGAGAATAGTCGCAATCAGAATCCTCTTCATCTGACGTAATATCATATTCCGACGTTTCTGATCCTGAAGATGATGGGAAATAATCATCTAAATCACTCTCATCACTGTCAGACATTTTCGTAAAAAGATCTTCTATTTCGCACAATAAACGAAAACGGAAGCAAAAGAAGAATAAAAAAAAGCACGACCTACTCAAACAGAAACAGAAGCAAAACTGCACAGCTATAACTTTCCCGTTTCAGAAAAATCCCCTTTACCAATACCCTACCCCTCTTCTATGAAATAAGAAAATCCGTTTCAAACCTTGTCAAGGTCATTTTATGGCATTCCAAGGTCGTGGGAGTAGTTTTCTTTATAGTAGCGCAATGCAAAGGATCGTACTTCGGAAAGGCGTATATATACGCCGGCGGCAGTGAACGCATCGGTTGAGTGAGGCGTATATATACGCCGGCGGCAGTTAAGGGGTTAACATGCAAATTGTGTGCGAAAGAATTCTCACGTTTGAACAGCAAGAAGCTCGCAAAAATATTAGTACTGACCCTTTGAATGCCTTTGAAAATAACCCAAACTTATTGGAAAGGATAATAATGGGTGAGGAATCATGTATTTTACATATGATCCTGAAACCAATCGCCAATCAATGCACTGGAAGAGCCCATCTTCACTGAAAGCCTATAAAACTCGAATGGGCAAATCAAAATTCAAAGCAATAAGGTTGTTTTTTTCGATACTCATGGGATTGTGTGCTTTCACTGGATTGCTGAAGGACAAATCATTAATCAACATTACTAATTTTAAACTATGTGAAAGAATGAGGAAAATGTGACCTTAATTGTGAACCGACAAATCATTCGGCATTGCACTATCAACAAGTTTCTAGCCAAGTACAGCATCCCATTGTTAGACCATCCTCCTTATTTTCCATATCTTGACTCCATTGAAGCTTTGAAAAAGAAAGCGGTACGCATCCTGAGGAGCTGACAGACTTCCAGCACTATTTCGAACAATGGAAGATTCGTTTTTTTTTTTTTTAGTTTAGTTTAGTTTTTATTAACGTCGCACTAGAAGAAACACGAGGGCTATTGGCGACGTACCTCGTAATTTTGAACCTCGGTCAAGTGACGAGGATGATACCTGAGATGGCATTTCCCCCTCTCTTAACTTCCACTCCACAGGAGGACTTTGGACCCCGACAGATATAACGTACATCAGCCCCGACTACATATTTCGAAAGACCAACCCCCGCTCCGCACATTACGGGTAGCCCCGTCTACTCGGCGGGTTCTTAGTGGCGAAGGTTCGAACCTGAGACTCTGAGAAAACATGGAAGAGTCGTACGGAACGTTGTAGGGATTGAGGAGGGGTGTATATTGAAGATGATAATAAGTAATTATGTATGAAATCAAAATAAAATGTTTTACAGCGTCTGTCTCCTTATGCATAAGCCACACCTTTTATATGTAGCTATGGCATTTAATTTATCACTACTTAACTAGGTATCTTAGTGCCTCAAGCGTTTATATTTTATAAATTATTCTATGTTGAAAAAAAACCTGTTCAACCCAACGCAATTCTATTAGTTTACATTTTAGAGATGATTTTATTTGCCCGTGAAACCTCTTTATGATCCCATTGTATGCTAGAATTACAGGCGGTCGTGCAAGTTTTGTAACAAACGAGCAATTTGGATGGAGACCTTAACAATTCACTCTCAAAGTTCTGTCCCTGCTCTGTAATGATTTTGGGTACCCCAAACCTAACAACCCAACCAGCGACATATTTCAGCAATTGAAATAGCAACTGATCCACTAAAGGTATCGCAGGCTATCGCATGTATCTAAAGTCGGCCTTCTCTATGAAGGGGCCTGGATGCCAGAAACCATTTGAAAAATTTAAAAAAAAAAGTACGAATACGAACATATGTTACTAATGTATAATATTTAATGCATGATCTTGTTTTTGCTTGTACATTAATTACTTTAGGAAAATTATATTTGTTTGCAATTTCTTTTTGGATGCTCAGTATAGCAAGTGTATTTAACCCCTTAAGCAGTTTGCTCGTACAGTGTACGTGCTACCCGAAATTGGCCTCTTCTGGTTAGCCCGTACGGGGATCGATATTTTCTCCTTTCCTTTTCTGGTTTGCCCGCATTTTTCATTATTGAAAGAGACTATTTATTATTATTATTTTTCAACAGATGGCGTGGCTTGTCCATATAAATGAAATGCTTTTCATCCGGGTTTTTCTAAGTAGCGGGAACTTTTCTTTGAAATTTTTGTTCTACTGTATGCCGTGCTTGTGAATCTTATGGAAATTATGAATGGAATAGACGACGAAAATACTTTCTTGTTAGATGATGAACTACATTTTGATACAGATACAGATATTTCTTCTAATTATTTGGATTACTCCTCAGATGACTCGTGCAGTGAACTCAGCTCTGATGAAGATTTGAGTTCTTCTTTTTTCTCTTCCCCTCTTGGAATTATATTATTTTATAAAAAATGGAGGGAGGATTCACCAATCAAATAATTTATTTTAATTTTCCCTCTCCCTTGGTTTGGAAAATATATTCTTATGATATTTTGAATATCATAGTATGGTACTTAATTATATGCAATAAAAAAATATGCCCTTTTTGGAAGCATTTCTGGTAAAATAATTGACCGCTTAAAGGGTTAAATGTTCTGTTCATATGTTATGCTTGACTAAAATGTTCAGCTTAGGTGGGGATTCTCGGCTTTTCAATTAACAAAAACTAACCATTCGCTTCATCAAGAATTAGTTTAAGAAAGAGAAGATTGTCGAAATTCATAGATCTATAGTAATGTTTACGATAAAATGAATTTTACGTCGTGCTTTTAACGATAGGAATATTGTCAAGTTTTCTCCTGTCCAAGAGTATATTATTTCATTTATTGATCATGTTGAGGCTCATGTGCATAGCACTCCCCTGATGGCCGACCTTGTGTATACTTATCAATGTGAGACAAAAACAGTATTCTGGAGAAAGCAGTACAGGACCGACAACATTCTGATGATTAGGAGCAAATCTGCCATCTGGTTATGAGAACCTACCTGGGAGGATTTGACATGTCGAGAAAACTTGCTTTTTTGACATTCTTTCCTCCTTTACCAATTCTGTCTTTATGGGTATATCTTTCTAATTATTTTTCATTGATACTTACGAGTATTAAGAGATTTTGGAATAAGCATTAAAACTCGCTGGCACTCGTTAATGATCTAATTTTATTATCATTGATAGATTATTTTATTAACATTGCATTAAGAAGCAATACGAGGGCTTTTAGCGGTAGACCTCGTAATTTTGAACCTGGGTCAAGTGATTAGGATAATTCTTGAATTGGAATTCCAAACTTCTATACCATGCCACCGTAAAAACTTGGAGCTTCGTGAATTTTAAAGTGCAACAGTCCCGCTTGACAGAAGATCTTTAGATGAATCTAGATTAGAACCCATAGCTGGAAGGGGAAACGCTGGCCGCGAGCTTATGGCCATGACCACTCGAGTAATGCGGCAAGTTTTAGTAGTAATCGAGTCTTGATTTCGTCAAAAACACTTCTTATCGATCACTGAAGTCTGCTTCTTATCAAATGGGATTAAACTTGAATTTCCTAACGCAGAGGTGGCCTTGGTAGTCTAGTTGTCATGATAGTGGCCGGCGGTTTTTATCGGGAATAAGGTTTCAGCCTTGATGCCATTTAAGACCCGCTGTGGAGCCGGGGCTGATGAAAGTTAACTCTGTCGAGAGGCTCAAAGTCCTCCCGATGGCGTGGTGAGGAAGTTAGGAGAGAAGGTGCTGGCTCAGTTGTTGTCCTGATCACTTGACCAAAGTCTGTCGCCACTAGCTCTCGTGTAACTTCTAGTGCGACTTTAATAAAGCCAAACCTAATGCAGTATGATACTGAAATTAAGAAAATAAGGTTCGAGCTCAAGTGTCGTATGTTCGGTTCTTCTTGACATGGCTCAATGCCAAGCGATTCTCGCCCTTTCCCACCGATGTCAATTTGTGTGTACCTGGAAGTGAAAACCTCTACTAGCGACTTAAGCGCATGTCGCTTTTATGAATTATATTATGTGTATTATGTACGATTTTTACTAGCAGCATGAATGTATAGTCGGGATTTTCGCTCTTAAATTGAATCTACTATATCATAATCATGTATCATTTAGCATGCATACCGGTGCCAATTGTTACTGCAGTAATAAATTTAGTTATTGTTTTACAAAAATTACAGTCCACTCATTTTTACATTTTATTGTATCAGAGCTATACTCTCAAACATTCTTATTAATAAACCGGGGCTCAAAAATACGTTATTTATAGCCTACACCTCTTATGTAACTTTTAGAGCGAGTTTAATTTAAAGCGACCTAAATTAGAATATATGTCTAATTAATTCTAAAACAGTCGTATAACAAAAAAAAAAAAAAAAAAGTATAATAAAAAGCGGGATGAATTAATCTGCCATTTCGCTTCAAATTTTAAAGGACAATTTGAATTATTCCAGAAATTCTAGACTATAACTACTCTTGAAATAAGAACATCTGGATTATTTTCAGCAGAATAATATATTGAAATAAAAATATTTACAGATATTATATTAGATTCATAAGTTCGAATACAGTTATATTGCGCATAGAAAATATAAGCGACCGATGAGTTCGAAAGTTCGTTTCGTTCTGTTTTTCGCTCCAATCTTCTTTTTCACTTTGGCAACCATTTTGTTTCTTCAGCTCGGTGGCGGGACTTATAGCAGATTGGAACACTGTTCTTCAGTTTGTATTATCCCAATGATGTAGATGCTGACCTCCCACCACAACCACCTAAAATTCAGCCAATCATGCTTCGGCTAACACAAAATTATAACATCGTAGTACAAGTTATAAACAGAAATTTCCCGAAATCTATCTACAAACTTTCGAGACAGTATTTTAAGGTGGCTCCTGAATGAGAAGATGATTACAGAGGAATAACCACCCTTCATACATCTCTGAAGGCTGAATATTACGTGAATCAGGCGGTCCATAAAAGGCCTTTGAAAGTTTGTATAAAATGCTTACCAATCCAAGCAAAAATAGACAATATCAAAGAAGACTTGGAAAACAAAGGCATCAAAGTTGCGCAGTTAAAGCAACTGAAAACAAATCCACTCCCTATATTCGTGGTCGAAGTCAGAAGAAAAGAAGAAGCCCTCGATATTTACAAAATACAAGCCGTCATGCATATAATGGTGAAAGTAGTTCCATTCAAAAAGAAGCAAGTCGCTACACAGTGTTACAACTGTAACTACTTTCATCACTCCTCCAAGAATTACTGAATGAACATCCGATGGCTGAAATGCGGAGGAAATCACCGCACTGGGGAATGCGAGATCAAGGAAAAGATGGAAACCCCGCAGTTCATTAATTGCAAATCCAATCACATAGCATCCTGGATGGGCTGTCTACTATTCCCGAAGAAGAAACCGAAGAAAGGGGATACAACGCAAAAAGTCATCGAAAAAAAAAACACAATAGAATCCAGATCGGTCACTACAAACCTTTATTGTGAAAGTTTGTGGTAACAAAATCCCTCAATAGATGGAGACGGCAATAGCACAAAAACCAACCAAAACATCTAAGCAGTTTGATCCGACAAAAGCCCCACTACCTCATCTAGTAATATTATTAACAAAGGCCCGAGTAATTTTAATTTCCTAATTGCAATAGGTGAATTACAAAACCTATTTAACAAATTTCCTAAGTTATTTGAAGCCCTTAACAACATTTCACATATTGTTACATGTCACAGCCGACAACGACTTAGACGAACTCAATATATTCATTTCGGATGTTATCGCGACACCACCCACAATCAGGGACTCTTATGGCATGGACCAACTGGGCCCGGGCCCAGGTTCTCGTCATTGAAGGGGCCTCTTCTTGTGCTCTACTCGGCCCCAATAAGATCATGATCAGAATAATTTAAGCGTCAAATGTTATTCCAGGACATGACTGGTTGAAGACCTTTACTTCTATATTAAATATTTCTATTTACAACGTTTGCTGAGAATCAGGAGAAATATTAGTTTTATTTCTAAAGCGAGATATGTCAAATTTATCGATAAAAATGCTGCTGTGGGAAGAACCGTCACAAACATAACAAACACTCCTTCCAGTGACCTTTTCTTTATTTGAATACATGAGTTAAGGGTCGCTCATGAGAGATACACTTAAACCCCCAACAGAAGTGACAAAAACACATTTTCTATTTTATGACAGGCGTCAGGGCTTATAAAAAGAGGGTTGAAATGACCCTGAAAGAAATTGCGCTTTTTCGATCAAACAAGTAGCTTACAGCTCTAAATCGGCAATTCCTTCCTTTAAATTTAATTTCTTTGAAATAGCAAAAGGTAATTGTGTTTTTTATTTTTGAATTGTATTTTTTTAAAATTTAAGATAATATACAAATATTTATATCGTATTAAAAAAGTAAAATAATATGCAATAGTATTTGCTTTTTTTACAGAGAGAGTCATAAAAATAATACCCAGTATTAAGATTTTCCCTCTTTTTTTTTGTAAATTTTCTCTCTCTCCCTCTGAACAACATGAAATAATCTCTTAATTGCTTATAAAATTATATATATATATATATTTCAATGGACTCTTTAGAATATTTTTGTATTGATTAATATGCATAATCCTTCATTATATAAAATAATTCATTTTGAATGCACTATGATCTTCCAAAAAGAATTTCGATGTGTATTGTAATTCAGAGAAATATATTTATTTGTTTCTAATATGGAAAGCGTTATTTTGCTCATTTAAAAATTCAAATGACTGTCCTTTTTTTTTTTATTATTGGAACCCAAATAAGAAAAGAACATTCATAAAACAAACATATTACATTACTACATATTGTAGTAATGTAATATAAATGTAGAAAAACAATCATATAACAGGAATCCTAGAGTATGATTTGATAATTAGATAAATAAATGTCTATACAATAATTTAAAGTTTTAAGAATAAATATGAAAAATGGAGAAATTCTCGTCCAACACAGTACAAAATAAGAGATTTTTAGTCTATAAGACCCCTCAGAAATTTTCTATTTGCGTGCGTATGTTTAATCAGATTTTTCTGCAGAAATTAAATTTATTAAATATACTTTAACTTTAATTCTTATACTTTAAAATTTATAATGTATTTGTACTTTATCACTTATCAATACTTTGTTACTTACTAATACTTTATCACATATTAATATAAAATACTTTTAGTGAAAATTATTTATTTAAGTACAAGTCTCCTAATTAATAATTTATGTAATAATGTTCTTTAATTTTTAGAATCTATGGCTTCCTTTTTATCATAATTTTTTGTTTCGTTTGATAAGTTAATAACAAGAATATATACATATTTCGTATAATTACAATATAAACATAAATTTTTCTGAGAACTTTTAAGATAATCTAAATATTATGTAAGACAATACACAATAGAAACCTAAAAACATGTACTTAGTTTACTCGATATTTTCTTAGATATGATTTTACATTCGCAATTTAAAAAAATATTTAAGGAATTCTAATAATTAACTGTATGTAATAAAACTAATGTAGATTTAAATTCATATATAGTACATATGTATATCTGCATTATAATGATAATTTGAAGTATTATATTTTGTGCATTAATAATAATAATGAAATAATCATATTATGAAAATAGAAAATTTTTATACAAGAAGTATTAACAGCGAGTTTTCTCCCCCCCCCCCCATGAACAGAACAAAAAGGGAAAAAGCGAAATGCTACTCATAGTTATGTGCATATAACGTGAAATATGGCATAACGATTTTTAGAGCAGTGTATTTATTTACTATAAGTAGCAAAAAAGCAATTCTTTTTCGAATAAATGGTCCTTAAAATGCGTTATCTTAAGAACAACTCTTAGTTATTTTCAGGATATTAATAAAAGGGGAGCCATTATTGACTAAATCATTCATAATTTTTCTGTATATCATCTCGTACCGGTTTTAAAGTGAATTCTCTATAACTGGTTATTTATTTTAAATTTTACTTGTTATTTATTTTTACTTGCCGTTTTTTTTTTTGATAACTGATCATTTTATTTTAAAACTTCACTCATACTGAAAATGGATACTTTAATATTGAGATAAAATAAAATTTCCCTCAGTATTTGTGGAAGTCAAAATTATGACAATGCCTCGAATATGTCCGGGAAATATTCAGGATTGCAAGCCCAATTTCATTAAAAAAAAAAAAAAAAAAAAAAAAAAAATGCTATATTCGTACCATGTGCAGTACATTCTTTGAATTTAATTGGAGTTCAAGCAGTAGAATGTAACAATTTACTTTGATTTTGTCCATCGTTGGAATATACTAATATTTAATTTGAGCTGTGATAAAAATAAAAATTTTCTGAAAAACCTATCAAAAACATGTTGACCAGTGCGCGCAGATACATTTAAGGCTTTAAGCTCCGGATATTCAGAAATCGTCATGAGTCTGGATTGCTTAATTAATGATGAATTACTGGTAGAGGATACTTGGCTTTCTGCTAAATAATTAAAATCTAAGATGAATGAATTAGAAACTACTTTTTTAAACTATTCTTTGAAATGACAATTTTTACACGTATTGACAAAGTAAATCTATTTATCTTGAGTAAAAATATGGATTTGTCGAAAGGTGTAAAATTATTAAGATAATTAATGATATACATATAAAAACCAAAGGAGAATCTTTTGACTATTATGAGTCAAAAGCCATAATACGTGGTTTAAAGGAGTATCAAAGTGTTCACTAGCGTGTAAGACAACGCAGTGTTAGGGTAACTTTCCTTGAAGGAAGTAGAAACACCGACACAACTTTGGAAAACAGCCACAGCTAGAAATTTAAAATAGGATCCTTTTTACCAATAATCGACTCTCTAATTTACAATATACAAAAGCGTGGTAAAAAATATGAGGAGCTTTTTGAAATGTTTGGATTTTTTAAAAATGCTTTTAATTTGGATGAGACAGAAATTAAAATAGCATGCGAGAAAATATCAAAATTTTACGATAAAGCATTAATGGAGAAGAACTGAACTTGGAATGTCAACATTTCAGGTCAAATATGATCATTGATGGCGAAAAGCTGAAGAAAAAGCAAAGAGAAGAGAAGGAAAAAAGAAAGATTAATAAAAAATATAATTCTGTAAATGCAGATGAAGATGAAGAACAGTTGTATGAGGGAACTGGAATTGGGATCAACACATTCTTTACATACATGTATAATGAAAGACTATTCAAAGTGTTTCCCAATATTGAAATAATAATGAGAACTCTTCTTATCAATGATGATTATTACCGCGAGTGAGCTTTCACTTTCAACTAAAACTAATCAAAAATGATTTGAGAACTCGTATAACTCAATCACGTTTCAATAATTTAAGCTTGAAGACATTGATAATAAAATATTATTAACAATTCCTTTTGAAGACATAATTAATGATTTTTCGAATTTAAATGGAGAAAACGAATATTCACATAAAACCTAATTTTACAATGGATTGCTTTTATTGAACTGTACATAAATGTAAACCAAATTAGATTAAAGGGTCGCATGTGGGACCTATTTTTTCATAAAGGCCCAGGGCCTCAAGAAATCTTAAGACGTCCCTGCCCACAATTAGCAATTAAAACTCACCCTCCTCGGACTCAAACTGATTATAAAAATATCTATTGCCGCCAACGTAATAATAATTTTACATCTCCATCTTAAATATTTTATAAAATAGCAAAACCCAACACCACTACAATAATTAACCGAATTTGACTAAGTATTTAATTTAACTTTTCTGATAGTAAAAACTTAACTTTAACGCATTTCTTTTAAAAATAGTATATAATTGCTCAATATAATACTTTTCACAATTTAAATTTTAACTCCTGGGGGCAAGTGAAAAACCATAGTTCAGCTACAAACTAATATAATAGTAAATTCTGGGGATTAAATTCCGTGAGGGTTATGCACCCCATCAACAGGTACTCCACATATATGTTCCTCAGCTCGGTGGCGTGGCATGTAGCAGAATGGAACATTATCATCTGCAAACTTTTAATCAAATTTTGAAGAGACAACATTCTCACACATACATCTGGCGATATTATCAATCAGCTTATTATAACCGTTTTCGGGATACAGAGACGAGTGTGATAACAATCTTTTATTAATTAATATTTTGATGAATTTTTTTTTTTTTAATGTTGTGTTCAAAGAAAACTTTGAAAAATATTGATACATCTGGACAAACGTTTTTAAAAAGTTAAATATTAAGGAAAATGAGTTATTTGAAAAACATAAAATTCGTCATTACTATATGAAAATTAAAATGCTTGATATCGTAAAGAATCTAATTATTAACAAAATATTAAGTTTAAAAATATGTTTTAAAATTAATTAAAAAAACGCGATTATTGTACTATTTAAATACATGAAAAATGCTTTTTGTTTTTTAGGAATTATTGATTTAATAAAAGATTTTAATGATGTTTCAACAATAATTATTCTTTGTTGTTTCTTAAAAGTATAGGAAATGTTTGTCTCTCTTTTTCTCTAGACTTTACTTCTATGAAGTAACTAATTTTTGTACAGTTAACGACACAGAGCGTCTTCTGACCTCCAGGAACATACATGATTATAACACATCAATCAATAACTCCCGAGACTAACCCAGAGATGGCGCTCGTAGTAAACCAGTAACCAGGTCTTTCTAGAGTACTAACCTTTGCTTGAAACGTGTCAAAATTTTAAGTCGATCGGACCAGAAACAGCTGAGTTATCGAGGTTGGAGTAAAGTCGTTTTGTAGTTTGTTTAAAAAATGGAAAAAACCGAGTTTCGTGTTCTGATAAAACATTGTTTTTTAATGGGTAAAAACACCGTGCAAGCGAAACAATGGATTGAAAAATGTTACCCGGACTCTTGTCCATCAAAAGCAACGATTTGTCGGTGGTTTGCCGAGTTTAAACGTGGTCGTACCGACACAAATGACGCGGAACGCTCGGGTAGACCTGTGGAAGCCGTTACACCGGAAAATGTGAGTGAAGTGACAAAAATTATAATGAAAGATCGTAAAGTGAAGCTCCGTGAGATTGCTGAGATGACACAGATATCATATGGAAGTGTATTTACTGAAAAAGGTTTTTTGAAGTGAAGTGAAAAAGGTTTTTTCCAAGTGGGTGCCGCGATTGCTTTCGATGGAACAAAAACAGCAACGAGTCGATGATTCAGAAAGCTGTTTATCGCTATTTACTCGCAACAAAAAAGATTTCTTGCGAAAAAAAAAAAAAAAAAAAATAAAGATTTGGAAAAACGTTGGAACGATTGTATCACCCTAAAAGGTGATTAAAAAAGGTGTTATGTTGATGAATAAAAAAAAATTTTGCAAAAAAAATGTTGTTTTCAATGTTAGACTCGGGAGTTATTGATCGATGTGTTAGTTTAAAAATAATATAGGATTGCCCTTCTCCTATTTCTTAGAAAAAATATCATTCTCCCCGAAATGTCTGGCATCTAAATATACATCGGGAGATATTGAAAAAACTTGATGTGCTCCTTTGAAAAAAATCAACATTAAATTAAAAAGTTTAAAATTAATTTCTAAAAAGAAGCATACTGTGGAGTTTTTTAAAAGTATAGGGAATCCACCTAAGAAAAGCTTTGAATGCAGAAACTTCCTGTATTAATACTATATATCTATTTTATAAAAATAAAATAAAAATTAGTATTTGTTTTTTATTCTTATGGGAAAACCAGATATTGAATGGAGTTCCATAAAATTTAATTCAAACATTGTTTACCATCCGGATTGAAACATAAGTTGTATCTGAAATCACGAAATTGATTACTGGTTCACTTTAACTAAATGAAATATTTTATTTTACCTTTATTAGAACAGATTTAAACAATTCAATCCGATAAATCTGTTTTTACCTATCTTGTGTTAATTCAATATTTCAAAGCAAAACGCTAAAGTGGCTTTTTTCTCCATAGATATTTTTTCTGGAAGCTGTAGTGCTTCACGAGAGAAATGTAAGTTTGTGAGTATGTTAAATCGAAAAGAATCTGATTCGAAAATTTGTGTTTTCATAGATTGTATATTTTCATATCAATTTTCCAATCATAAGGGATCAATCATACGTTAAGTTTAAGAATTGTACTTAATATCTCAAAATTTTATTACAAATTTGATTTTTTAACCAGCTTTTACAACAAACTACACAGGTTTTTTTTTTATTACACCTAAATTATTTGTTATCTACCGATTATAAAATTTAAAGTAAAATTTTTATTCATATTTAAGTTATTATAAAATGATTAATGTTATTGATTATTATAATCAAATTTTTGTAGATTATTCTTTCAAAGAAAGCTTTTAATATTCTCAAAATTTTTCTTTAAAAATTTTATTCGAATGGTAATTATTATTATAAATATATTGGACACTGTATTTGTGTAGTTAAATTTAGGGAAACTGAATGAAAAAAAAATTGCAGCATGTAGTCAATTGGCATTAATTAATATTGTTCGATTTTGAGCCTGCTGTGTTGTGGAAGTTAGGAGTGACCAGATAACATCTCCCATAAGATACAGAATATATAGGCAACATTTGCAGTCAAATGACGTTGATTCAAATATAGTTAACTTGAAACAGAAGTAAAGAAAATGTAATAAAATTATTTAAAAAAAGAGTACATGACATTTTGAAAAATGTTTAATCAAACACATACTTATCAAATTTGATATATATTGAAATTTTAAAAAAAATTACAAATAATAGAATCCATATAATAAAAATGCTGTACTATTTTAACAAATTGTTGAAAAATGGATAGTTATTTATAACAATTTACAGTACACGTGTAATTCTGTTTAAGGGAATTAATTGAAGGAATCAAAGTAAGAAAAAAAAATGAAATAAATATTTCTTCAAAAATGCCTTATAGATTTTTATTTCTTTGAAATTAGCTTTAGAGTGAAATCAGTTTTCCCTTTTTTTCCCCTATTATATTTGAATAGTTATGTAATAAAAGTAATGGCAACTTTTGAATAATAATAATAAAATAAAGAAGAAGAGAGGAAAAATAAAATCTCACTTGTTGTGATTCAGTCTATATTTTTCGATGCTATTCACACAAATTAGGTAAGCTCTACGACCTTTTATTATTATTAAATAACGCGTTTTTATAACTTTAATAATTACCAACTGCTCCAAGTAATAAAATTGTAATTTCTATATCAATTGGAATGTTAGTAGTACTTTCATGCGTGTATGACATACCCCTTAAAATATTCCAAGAGTGTTGTAAATTTTTTAAAAAGAGTAACAAGCTAGAAAATAGTATAAATAATGTATTTTTTTTAAAACCGCAATCAATATAAAGGATATAATTGTGCTTAGAACTTTTTTAAGTAACGGAGCTCGAAACTAATGCAAAGAATTAATTTTTAAAAAGAAAATTAATGTAAAATATATAATTGTATTAAGAACTTTTTTAAAGAGAGAATGTATTTTTTTTTAAGTACTATCAATATAAAAGATATATTAGAACTTTTTTATGAAACTGAGCGCGAAACTGATGTAAAGTACTTTTAATACAATAAATAAAAATAACTTGTGTATGTAGCGGATTAATAAAAACCGAATAACGCATCATCTAAGGCAAAGAATATGCGTTATAGGCATCGTATGTAACTAAGGCACTTTTGGGAGACTGCCACATTTAAATGTTACTCGCTCAATCTGGCGATTTTGGTGCACTTCTAAAATTTTCAATGTTTCCTGTTTCCGCCTTGTTAACGCAATACTTTGGAGACAGAATTATCTGTTCAAGTAGCCATCAGGATCACGTGAAAACTCTCCAATATATTTTTGAATGTGGGGACACTTGAAATCCAGAATGAACGCACTAAATCTTCAAATTTCATCTGATGTGAAAGATCTTTTTTTTTAGGTGAGATTCAATAGATTTTCATTCATATGGTACATGCAACAGTGCTATCCACCATTTGTCACATGCAAAGTGTCATCTTATGTGAGGGCATTTATGTCGAAAATTTGTAAAACGTAAAATTTTTATGTTTCACAAATTAGTGCTTCACTGTCTTCTATTAGAAGTTTTCACTTTTTCTTAGTGTCTGCCTAGTCCTGTCATTTTTCATGCTACAAATACCTTTCCGAGCTCTTTTCCAGTTTTTTCCTATTTGGATCACATTTGAATGACAAAATACAGACGTTGCCATTTAAGTTTTCAAAACTTCGTCACACACATTGTAACTGTAAATATGAAAGCTGTATTATTTTTTTCAAATAATTCTTGAGTACATTTTTAAAAATATAAGAATTCCAAATTTAATTCTGTTTCATCGAAAGTAACATTATCAAGGGATTATATATCAGCAAAGTATTTATAATTATCCTGTATATACCCCTCATAAATTTTATGAGACTCTTCTTTTTATTCTAGATTTTTCTCCTTTCATCGAGAGGCAACTAGTTTTGTTGCCAAATCTGGCAATATTTTGGGACCAAATTTATCGCCATATGTTGTTCTATCAATCCAGTATTACTTCCGAGCATAGCATATTCTCATAGTGTCCATAAAATGGTCTTTCCAGCAACAATCACATGTCACACTACAGTAATGATTTTGTGGAATGGCCTAACTGACTCAAACTTTATATACTTCTTAACACTACGACTCCAACTCACAGAAGTTATGTAGGTCCTGCTACGCTCATTGATCTTTCCCTTTGCTCTACCAATCTTTTTGGATACACAGATACTTCTGTCTTAGACAGTTCTTCAGTAATCACTGTCCTATTATCCAGAATTTAATATTCACGGCCCTCATTTGCGAAATGTAAAGAAAGTGGATTGATGATCAGTAATGAAGCAAGTAGAATGTATATTATGTAACACAGGAAAAAAATGTAATCTCTCAGATAGATCTTGATATAATTCTAAGTAATACTCCAGAAATTAGAATTTCCAATAGATGTTCCTTACCTTGGTGAAACAATGCATGAAATAATTTTTACAAACTACTTTCTATTACTAATACTTTCTAAAGTTTTTTGGAAGAAATGCCATTCATGATATTTCTCCTCAATTATGGATTCAATGCAAGCAATAATTAAACAGACTTAGATTTCATGTAAAAAAAAACCAAGAAAATGTACTGGAATAAAATTTGTAACAATGTTTCTAATTTAAGAACCTTTTTTAATATTGAAAAAATTTTCAACTCATATGAAACCTGAATTAACTGTGAATGTATTTCCAAGCTCATTATAGATTTATTATTCTTCCACAAATTCAGTCCAACCATTTTGCAAATTTTTTTGCATCCAATAATACTTCACAAGAGCCCATTCCGTTGGATTTTCTTGTCAAAAATAACAAACTTAATAATTATTTTAATTTTCTAAATATTATTCATTCATGTTTAAAAAAATATTTTTCTTAATTAATAATGATGGAGCAATTTTTTAATATACTTTACATTCTAGCTCTCAAAAGATACGTCGCAAATTTGCGATTCTCCCACCATCCGAGAGATTTAAGTCTTATGGAGAATCTTAATTATGGATATTTAAGTCTTATCTTATCTTAAGGAGATGGAATTTATTTCGAGAGTGTGAATTTGAATTTAGCCCAACGACAGCTGATGAGTAACTTTTTAAAATTAATTAACTCTAATTAATCACAAATAAGGAAAAGAAGTGAGCTGTTGATTTCTCTTACATATTTATTTACATTGCCTTTCTAAGCTACGCTAACATGCACTGTTCGCTACTCATTATCTCTTTTTACATTGTTGCTCATGGCGTCACATGTTTATATCTGCACGAGTGATAGCAACGTCCTTTACAAATGTGGCTAAGTATTGCCCTTAACAAAATTAATTAACAGATTTTGGGAAAATAGTGCTGAAAAAAGTAAATTTCAGTTTTTTAAAATTTTTCTTAACCATACAATTCAATAATATATATTAACCCAAATTCTACAGTATTTATTCGGTATACGGAATGGACATCAGACCGTCTTTATAAAAAGAATTAAGAAAAATATAGTTAATGGATTTTACGCAAAATTTTAATTACACTACTACAAGCGAGTTTAGTTTTGTTTCGAATTTTCTTCCCTTTTCAGTGTGAATACAAGATCTGGTATATTACGTCATAGTCCATGCTTCTTATAGTTCATTATTCTTCAAATAGTTTTTTTGGTTATAATTTTATTCATTCCAATTTCCGTTTCCATTAAACAAATTATACTAAAACACGTATACAAATTTTTTTTAAGTAAAAGTAGTTAAATTTATAGTTTATAAGTTTATTTAAACTTGGTTTTATTTTCTAAATTCACCCGTGAGAAGAACGGGTACTTGCAATTATTCGTACTTTGTTGTAGAATTACGATTTTGTGTCGAATGAAACATTTAATAATGATATTGAACAAGCCATTGATGAACTTAATATTATAAAAATACTTTCAACAAAACATCTTTATCTATTCATGAATCCTCAAAATCAAAGTGTGAAACATAAATTCGTAGACAACGCATTTTACTTTCTTATGCCTTTCTGAACAATGTCAAAGTTTAGAGGCCATATAGTGGATGATTTTATTTACGTTGCACTAAAAACAACTCAAGGGCTATTGTTGGCAGTCCTCGTAAATTTGAACCTTGGTCAAGTGACGAGGATGAAACCTGAACTGACACCTCTCTCTCCCCCGGGTCTTTAGGGATACAAGATTTGAACCCACGACTCAACATATACTGCCTGCAGCGAGTCCCAACAATGGCCACTAAGCTACCTAGGCTATATTGCCGTATGGTGGTTAAATCATCCACATTATATCTGTAACTTCTGGATTCAAAGTGCTGCCTTATTTTTCGTTCATTTTGTTTCTATCCCCCCCCCCCCCATTTGGATTTATTTATAACTTTTTTTAATTTATTTTTTTTAAAACTAAATATTTTTATTTTTCAGTTATTTTCGTTCAAATTTCTTATAATGGCTAAGCTTAATTTATTATGTTGAAGCAAAACATTTTCGTATACTTTTAGCCTCCCTTCGAAGCATTCCGAAAGTAAGAGTCGATGAAAACTCCCTCTACTGAGAGGGGGAGAAGGGTTCATTTAGTTGACGCGAAGTATTCATACGATACTAATCACATGGAGTAGAAGTAAATAGCTTTATAAAAAAAAAAAATAAAGCTTGTAAACCTAGCTTTATAAAAAAAAATAAAGCTTGTAAGTTTTTATGTATTTCACTTGGTGTGTGTGTCATCAAATTTTCGATCGCTAATTTAACCAACTTGCCTAACAATGCAATATTTAGATATTTGCGACTAGTTTTAACTAATATTTCACAAATTTTCTTTAATAAACTTTGCCAACATATAAAAACGTTGTTTTTAAAAACGTTGGTTTTTATTTCGAATTATTTTTTATATCTATATGTTCCATGTAATGGTACATCATTACACCATGAAATTTTTGTAACATACGTAAATTTATTTTGTATTTTCTTGAAAGATATGATATTTATGTAATTATTTTATGTAAAAACATAGAATTTTTTATTAAATCTTTTTTTTCTTTCGTATATATGAAGTTTAATGCATTTTAAATAATATATGTAAATACCAAAATACTTTAATGAATAGCCGATTTTAGAAGAATTTTTTCTTGAATTAGGCTTAATATATAAAATCGTCTGGACACAGCGGGACACTCCGCGGTAAGAAGCCGCGGGCCCAGAGAAGCACTTCTTTTTTCTCCCCCCGTTAGTGAAATGGTTAAAATGCATTTTATTCTATGCAGTTAAAATAGATATTCTAGATATGATACTTAAAGTAGGTAACTCCATAAGATTAACATTAAATGCGGAAATTTGTGATGGCATGCTGACGGGAGCCTTTAGTCCTAGTTCTGGAACGAAACGTCGCAAGAGCACGATTCTTGCTCTATCTGAGAAATCAATATTTTTTATAAAAATACTATATTAATACTGGATGTATAAATTACCCGATTTTAAGCAAACTTTTGAAAATAGCACTAAAATGTGTAAATTTTCGATTTTGTAAAAATTTTTAAAGTCGTTTCTTACAGAAATGTAACAATCAAAATGAAATGATATTCTTACGGTATTTAGAACGAACATTTGACCCATTTTTAACAAAATGGGGAAATATTCATTCAAAGAACTTTATACAAATTTTAACTGCACATCTAGAGTGAGCAAATTTGAATTCCCCTTCGTTCTCGATTAAGATTTCTACTCTAATAAGTATAGTTCTGACATATATTGCGTCACAGTTTATATATGTTTCCAGTTATTTAATATTATTCAGAGATTTACTTGGATATCACTATATTTAATCATTCACTCGTTTTTCCTTAAAGAAATTATTCTAAAATACTTTTATAAAATTTTGGTTTAGTGTATTTTTAAATATTTACCCTTTAGAAGAATATGTACTTTAAGTATGAAAATAATATCACTAATATAAGTACCTAATATAAGAAAAATTTAAGTAATATAAGAAACATAAAAGGAAATCAAATTATAATTCAATCTAATGCAATAGCTAGCTTTGTTGAGGATGTGTTCAAATGTCATGTGATACCAGATCTCCTTGACGTTAAATGTATTTACCCTATTCTGAACATTCAGTCAATTTCTGCAAGCGTTTGTGAACTGTGATGTAATCGTAATTGTAATCGTTCATAGACGGCCAGCGGAATTTTGAAGATTGCATTGTCATTGAAGTTTTAAATTTTGTAAGGTAAATATTGTGTTTTTTGGTCATTGAAAGTTTCTCTTTGATGAATTTATTTTGTGACTCAATTCTTATGCACTTAAATGTGCTAAAATAAGTTTTGAAATGAGTATTATGTACTTGATAAAGGGCTTTTTCGTGTGTGAAGTGTTTGTATACAAAAAATTTTTAAACTTTATTTAGTGCTTGAGGAAATAAATAATCTATTTGTGTTAAATCGGATGATTGTTCTATTTATATAATAATTAACAATGTTTAATTCGATGTAGTTTTGGAGTATGTTATTTTGCATTCACTCACATTTGGTGATTTCAATTTTTCTTATTTTTGATGCCTTTTTAACAAAAGTATTAACTGACGTGTAAAAACTGGTGTTGTATTTTGTTTTTACCATTTTTTTAGTAACGCTTTCATTTCATAACTGCAAGAAAGTGTTGCAGCTATTTTCGTATCTAGTCTGGATTAACGATATCTTTAGGATCCAATGAGTTATGTGAATTTTCAGTTAGTGGTGCCAATTTAATATAAACAGTAAATTGAATGACTGGTATTTATTTATAGAGAATGCCTGACAACTAATGCTGCTCCCTCTGAAGAAACTTATGATTTATTATACTGAATTTCACATGTTCCTTTTGACTACTGTATTTTTACATCAATTTAGTTTGAGAAATGTATTTGTCTCCTATTAATGGAAAGCTTAATATTTTTATATATTAACCCATAATACTTTTTTTTTTTTTTACTTTTTTGATTCTTGATCTTTTTTGAAATTTTCTTCTTTTCTCATTGATTGTTGATTTTGAAAGCAATATTTTGTTGAACATAAACTTTTAAAAAAATTAAAATTTTTTAGCAGTTAATCATCATTTATTTGCCACTTAACCAAATTATTCTTGAAACAACAAAACTAGGGTAGTGAAAGTTTTTTTTAGCTAGCCGTTCACTGAAATAGGATCCTACTGTAGTCCACTTAATCTAATCAGTGAAAGTAACAAAGTAAAGGGAAAATTTGATTTTGTATGTGTGGTTCATAACAGTGATGGATATATAAGAGAATACATGAATGCTGCTTTTCCAATCATTAAAAAATTGTATAGTAGTAATCAAAAAGAGTTGGAATCCTGCAAATTAATACTCCTGATGTAGATAAATCTCAAATAATGACAAACAAAAGTACAAGGGCAAACCTCAAATTAGTTTTGCAAAGATAAAATACAATCATCTGAAAATCTCAAATAACTATAAATTTTTGTTGTTTGAAGTTGATGTTTCAATTCTATGGTTTTATCTATTCCAGTTATTAAGATTGATAACTAGAATAAGTAAAAACCTCTACAAACGGGATTTTGCATGAGAATGACTATATATAGATATTAGTAAGATATAATCAAATTAATACCTTATTTTTTGTATATAAACATCTGTAAATGAAAGTATTTTGTTCATTGGGATCTCTGTTTTGTAGTCATGGCCATTCAAGACATTGATGTAGAAATGACGCCAGAAGATGGGGAGAATACTGCTGAAAAGGAGAAGATTCCCAAAGTGGACATTGAAGCTCTTTCTCTGGCAGGCAAGTTTCCAATCATTATTTTATTTCCTTGAATTTAACTTACATAATTTATAAGTTAAATTGTTACTATGCAATACAAAAATTAATTATAAATCATTATGCTTGATTGCAGTTATATTGAAACAAAAGATATTTTAAAGCATAGGATTTTTTTTTGTTTTTTTGATGGAATTGTAATCTGTTGTACTCTTCTTAATTTATAATGCGTACATTGTTCATTCATCTTTTAACTTCTAACTGAAAAGTATAGTTTTTGGTCATGAAACAAAATTTGGTACATCATCATCATCATGTATCCAGAAATATAATTTAGGGAGTGTTATTGCTCACCATATTACTTTTAGACAATAAGCATTAATATTTGAGAAACATGTGATAAGTTTTTATAATTTTTTTACATCCATAACATAATTGAAGTATATTTTCTTTGTAAAAAGCATAGTATGAATAAATTAAGAACTGTCATGGACTTGAAAATGATAAATTTTGAAGCT
Source organism: Nephila pilipes (assembly GCA_019974015.1). Classification (NCBI taxonomy): domain Eukaryota; kingdom Metazoa; phylum Arthropoda; class Arachnida; order Araneae; family Nephilidae; genus Nephila; species Nephila pilipes. The sequence goes on along the minus strand of BMAW01090162.1, from coordinate 449,225 downwards.
TGAGGGTGTTGCATTTCAGGATTAGGATCTTTATCTTGATATTTCAACCACTGTTATGTTAATTATGATCTCATAAGAACAGTTCTTTCTCCTACAATATGTTCTGCTGTTGATATTGTCTACAATTGTTATCATATGCATTAGATATTTTCTAATTTCTTATTCATTTATAGCAGCATTATAGCCTGATCAAGTAATTTGGTTTCATGAAAAGTGATTCTGCATGAATTTTGATTTAAGTAACATTAACCTGATCACTTTTCAAAAATTTATCTTGTTTTTCATATATTTTTTATCTCTGCTTTCACCAGTAGCGAACTAATTTTTCAAAAATGACATAATAAATTTCTCCTGAATTTTTTATTAGATTGAAATAAAATATGTGTAATATATGTCTGATGCCCGCTTTCACCTCTAATGAACTCAATTTTCAAAAATATGTTGTACTAAATTTCCCCCAATTTTATATTATTGAATTGAAGTGAAACAAGTATAAAAATTAAGTATTTTATTTACTTATCAATTCATGTATTACCTTAAATGATATGTAATCTGCAATCAAGATATAACTGAAAATAAATAACATTCATAATTTTAAGAAAGCTACAAGACAGCCATTTTTTAGCCCCCCCCCCCAAGGGGCTCTTGTTTTATGTGGATCACTTTTGGTGTACCAGTTCACTCTTCAATTTTTTATCATTTGCTTCAATTTTAATTACATTTAGCTTAAATGTATTCAATTGAATAATTTATTGTTTGTATTAATTTTAATTACATGTAGCTGATATAATATTCAATTTTATAATTTATTGTTTCCTTTAATTTTAATATCGGAAAAGTTTACAGTCGTTAGTTTCTTGATCTTTCATTGTTTACTTCATTTTCTTGTATTTAATTGAGTAATTTAATAACAATTATTAAAAAAAAGTGCACTTTGGGTTGCTAAATCTGTTCTCCGCAAAACTTTGCATAGAACTTTTTTTCATGTGTAATGTTATGTATACAGATTTACATAATAGTTTTTGCACACTCAACAAGGCATTCAAAAGTTTCTGGAATAATCCTGACCTGGCGAAGCTTGTGTAGTACACATTTCTCCCACTATGTGTCCAGCAACTCCTTATAAATTCAGTAATGCCTGTAACACTTTGTAAGAAGGTTTTGCCTGCATGTATTAATTTTATAATTAATACATACCGAGTATAATGCAAATTATACTCGGCAGCTGCTTTGCTTTGTTCTTGTGTTTTAAGATCGCAGATTTAAGTGAACAATACATAGTTATAAAATTTTTCTTACTGCTCAAAAAAAGTCAAAAAAACTGTCATGATGTTGAGTACAGCTTACAAAAATGATGCTTTGTAAAAAATAAAAGTATTTGAGTGGTTTTCTTATTGAATAAATTTTAACATATTAATTGATGGCAAACCTCATTGTGGACACCCATTAATTATTGAAACAGGTGAAAACATCAAGAAAATTTATAAACTTGTGCTTGAAGACAGACAATGGACCATTGAACATGTAATGGAGTTAACAGGATTGTCTAGGACCTCAGTTCAGTGAATTATAATTGAAGATTTTGGAAAGAGAAAGGTCTTTACCAAATATGTTCCTAGCAATCCAAAGGGTCCCGATTGATCAGCAAAAGAAGCCATCTCAGTGCACCAGTTTTTGAGCAAAAATGGCATGATTTCTCCTTTATATCTTAGCTGCCCTGCATGAAGAAAAGCATTTAAAGGACACATATTTGAGGATTTTGAACAGGTCAAAGGGGGAAAAAATGGGAATGAATTGTCTGCTATCATGGCAGATGCGTATTAAAAATCAGATTCATACATGTATTAAGTATAATGAAGAATATTTTGAAGGTGATGTTATGTAAGGGAAAAAAAACTTGTATGTTGTAATATTTAAGCATATTATGCAATTCCTACGAGTATGTATTTGGTAAACATGATAGCAATACATGCACATAACAATGATTCAGATAATTTGCACTTTATTAAAAATATCATTAATTGTAAGTGAAACTTTATTAATGAGTTTTTGTGTGATATGTGCTATATAATTATGGCTATATTTTTTCTATGATAGCATAACTGTTTCTTATTTAAATACAAAAAAAAAATATTTGGTTATATGAAAGAAATAAAGAAAATATAATCTGTATAATCTTTTTTAAAATGAATCGAAATGGAACATAGCATTTTAATTTACTGTAGAGAAGTGTTTTGTATGTAATGGTTTTCAGTCATTTTAATAACAACTTCATGGATCTGTTTCTGCCTTATTTAAATTGTTGAGTGCTATAAATTACAAGATTTCTGCATTTTATAATAGAGTTAAAATTTCTCTTTTATTTTTGTTTTCTAAACCTTTCTAATTTTGTATTTGATTATCATATTTTATAAAACATTTTTCAGAGATTAATTTTTCAGACTTCCACCAATTTTTAATTTTTATCTCAAGTCAATTGTGAGCTTCACTAGTCCTTAAAATTTATTCCATTTCCATGCATTATTTTTTATAATAAACAAATTTTAATAAGTTTATTACACACTTAATATATAATATACAAGATATTTTTTTAACATCACTTTTCCTACAATTTAGTAATTGAATATTAATTTAGTATATAGTCGTATTGAATGTGTTTGCATGTTGATTTATTTTTGTGCTTTTCTTTTATTCTGTAATGTATTTTAGTCATTCTGAAAATGCATTTTGAACATTCTTTGAACCAATGTGTGTAGAGTTTTAAATGGAGATATTTGTTCCAGACATAAAAGAACATCTACTGTTTATTGAAAAGTCTGTGAGTTCAAAGGAGCCTCGCTTCATTCTACGTGTAGTACGTGCTCTCGTATCAATCAGAAAGCGTTTGAGTTCCAAGATCCTGCGCAAAGTTGTGACGCACTTCTATGTCCACTCAGCTCAGCAGAGAGATGTGTTGCTTGCCTTTATAGATGAGGTATTATTTTTCCTAATGCCTGATAAGATAATGTAATTGTTAAATTTGTTAAGTTAGTAATAATTTTAAAAAATTGTTTAGTCCTTATGTTTGAGTAAATGAAATTGATAATTCAAAGTCAATGGATTTAATTATCAATGCAATTTTGGCAAAGAATATTTATTCAACTAAAAATTATTCTTTAGAACTAACTGATCTCCATTCTTATGATTAATAGTTTAATTTTCTATTTGAGCACTTTTATGAATGTTGTTCAGCTCTATTTTAGCTCTCCAACTTTATATGTGCATGTGCTTTAATACACTGTTATTTTGAATGGTATGCAATAAATTTATATTTTTTATGGCTTTTAGGATTGTAAAGAAATATTTTATGTCATTAAAAGTTGATCATATGAAATTATCTGTGGCTTAATTTATGAAATTTTGTTTGTAAACATTTGTTTCTGCATTTTTTCAAAACTAAAGTTATTAATATTTAATGATAATAAAAAAAATTTCTTACAGCCCATGGACATGGATACCAATGGAAACAAAGCTCCTGTTCGCATTAAGAATGCTAAATCCAGTCAGCAGCCTCTTTTACCCGAGCAAGATATTTATATTCATTTGTTGGTTCTGTTGTACCTCATTGATTGTGGGCAACCTCAAATGGTTAGTTTTATCCCATGTGATTATGTATTGTAAAATCAAGACATTTTATCTAAATATGATGAGCTGTATAAAATCCAGAAAACACAACCCTCTTCTTCAATTGTAATGCATCTTAAATTTTGAAAGGGGTTTATACTTGAGAATGTAGGGTTTTTTATTTTCGGCATCTATGCTACATAAAAAAAATTAGAAAAAGGTTCTTATCTTTTTATATTTTTTTAAGTAAATTTGGGAACTAAAAAAAAGAAAAACATAATGGAGAGTTTGTAAAGGAAATTAAAAGTTATCATCAAAAGATAGTTATGTATGAAACAAGTAACTAAAAATGAAATAAACACTTAAAGAAGTTAGTATAGGAGTGCGCTGGAGTATATTTTGAATGAAGTTATCTCGGAAGATGAATGGTTTTCTGAGTGGAAGGAAGGTTTGTGTGGTCAGTAATTTACTGTATATGTTTTAATACTGAAAAATTTGTATTTTGTAGTGTATTCCAAATTATGTACATGTGATCTTGAATACTGTATAATATGTGATTTATAAAACATCATGTGATTTTTTAAAACTCTCACACTGATTGTAATATCACCAACAGAGGTCTTAAAAGCCTCATACTTTAGTGCATAAGATGTAAAACAGTCATTTATAATCCTACATATTAATGCTTATCTCATTTAAAATATCTTTTCTTATTCTTTGAGATGCAGGTGTTTTTTTTTTTGCTTAATTACGTAATACATGTTTATTCTAGTTGATAGATTTTCCTTGTAGACTGACTTGTTTAGACTTCAGACTATGTGACATAACTATTATGGCCTTTTTATACTTACTTATTATAAACTTTTAGTAGCCATAATATTCAATAAAAAATCCTAATACGCATTTGCAGAATTCATAGTCATTAGAAAAAATGCAAACGATGGGGCATTTTAAAATAAAACTAATATTTATTTACAAACATGATTGATAACATCAGTCTAAAAAAATTAAATTGGGGGGGGGGGAGCTTGCTTCTTGTAGGCTAAGCCTGTAATTTACATACAATTGACAGTTTGTCAATTTTTTGTGTAGCATCATTTGTTTATAACATTTTAGTATCTTGACTGTATTACATAAATAAATTCTTATATTTCTAACACAAATGATGTATGATGTCATAACATTGATTTGAAGTAAAGTGGAATATCACTTGGGATCAGTTTACATCATGATATTTGGGTTTTTCACATAGATTTTTCTGAGATGATAAAAAGAAAAACTTCCATGTTAGGTAAGATATTGCAATTTTTTGTAACAATATTTATTCATTATGTGCAAGATTTGGGAATCCGATATATATTGGTAGTATGCTTGAATTTGGTGATATATTATTTAATGAAGTTGTTCTCTGCATAGGCTGTAGATTGTGCTGATCTACTGATGAAAAAAGTCGTGGCCCAGCCCCAGCGTACAGTGGATCTTATTGCTGCCAAATGCTACTTTTATCTTTCCAGAAGCTATGAATTGCTTGGTTGTCTCTCCAATATTAGGAGGTAGCTTTATTTCCACAGTAATCAATTTTCTTAATCTGAATCTAAACATTTAACATACAGATTTTGCACCTAACTACACTCCCAAATGTCCAAAACCTAACAAAATAAAAACTGACTGAAAGGCATTAATATTTTCTATATTAAAAATGAACCTAAATTTGTGGTGATGAAAATAATTACTGGTAATTTGTGATAAAATGTAAAAATACAAGCTGTGGTTATTAAATAATGAGATTGATACAGCGAAACATTTTATTTTGATTTCATACATATTTTCTTATCACCTTCAATGTACACCCATCCTCTATCTCTCTGTGCGAATCTTCCATTGTTTGAAACAGTGCTTGAAGTCTCCTTTTGTCAGCTCCTTCAGGACATGTATCACTTTTTCTTTCTCAACTTCCATGGGCTTGTTCTTTTTAATGCAGATTTATTTCACCTTAAGAAACAGAAGTTCCATGGCTCTAAATCTGGCGAATAAGACAGATAGTCTAACACTGGGAGGCCTTATTTAGCTTGAAACCTCTTGACAGACTTTGTGGAATGACTTATCCTTCCACAGTTAGGGTCATTTTTTTCTTTATTCTTTCACAGAATTCAGTAAGAGCGTAAAGGTAGTAATGTTGATTTATAATTTGACCTTCAGTAACCTTGTGAAAGTACACAATCTTATGAATATTGAAAAAAAAAAAACCCAATCATGATCGCTTTGAATTTTGATTTGCCCCTTCGAGTTTTTATAGGCATTCGGTGAAGATGAGCTCTTCCAGTGCATGGATTAGCGCTTTGTTTCAGGATCATATGTAAAAAAACATCCTCGCATATTATCCTCTCCAATAAGTTTGCATCATTTTCAAAAGCATTTGAAGTGTCAGTACAAACATTTTTGCAAGCTTCTTTTTGTTCAAATGTGAGAATTTCAGGCACCATTTTGGTACAACTTTTTACTTGTTAAAATTGTGATGTAAAATTTGCCGTATGGTTTTTTTTTTTTTTTTGTCAATTCCTTCAGTCTCGGCTATCGCATGAATACTCAACGCACTGTCAGATTGAACCAGATTATTGATTTTTTCAATATTGTCATCCATTTTTGGGGTAGAAAAACAACCCTGGCATGAATGATTTTCAAAATCTTCTCAGCCATTTTGAAAACATTTAAACTACTCAGAAACACATGCATACTATAAACATTCATTGCCACACACTTTAAATGAATAATCAATTTCAGTAGCAGTTCTTCCAAATTTCCTTTGTATTCAATAGAGAAGGCTTCATGTTGAACAACTGTCGATTGCTGGCATTTGGCATATGCATATTCTTCTGTAGCTGTGTTAGTCTCATTATTTAACTTCCACACCTTGTAAATTATAAATTTTGTAAGATGGCACTGCCACTGAACAAGTTAGAAGTTTCTCAATAACATAGCAACATTGTTGAAAACTATCTAATTACACAAGTTGACATCATATTACTTCTTGGTAATGTTTAGATTTGAAGAGATTGCAACCTGGAGCTACTCTTTCTTGGTAGAAGCATAAAGCATCACATTACTCATGCAACTCTGTTTTCAATAGTTGATGAAAGAATTTATTTCCTTTCTCTTCCTTTTCTGAGCAGTATTATGCTACAAATTAATGATATCAATAACATTGTTTAGATCAAATTTTTGAGTGTATATTATGTGGTGAAGGAATTCTCAATATTTTCTTCCCAAGACTGTTTGTGAGGATCCAACTCAAAAAGCATTTGTTGTATGTGAAATATATCAAATGTTAATCTTTTAAGTGTTAATTGTTTAAAATTTTATGGAGCAAATGCAATTTTTTTTTTTTTTTATCAAACTGATATTAAATAAATTGAACTGAAATATTTTTTAATGTGAAAAATGATCATAGCATGATCATCTTAATTGTATTTTCATTAAAGAATAGATAGTATTCAGTATCTGCTTTCTTTTAGAGGTAAAATGCAAGCCAATAATTTATTAAATTTTTAGTTTTGTTCATTTTTTGAACTTAGTTCAAGTATGTTACTTTTATATATCTTGGACATTTTTAAAGTTAATAAATTTATCCTTTCTTCATTATATTCACATAATTGGTTGTACAAGATGTTCCATTCAAAAGGGTGCATTTACAAAAAAAATGGTAATTAACATTGTGATCACTTCATTTTTGTGTAAAGTGGTGATTTGATTTTTAAATTGTGATGTAATGTATTTTGTAATGAAAGTATTAAGTAGCTATTTCAGGCATGCACACATCGTTACTTTAACCAAAATGAAAAATTGAGTCTCTTCAGGAAAAGACACATGCTGTTCTATGGTTTGCTGAATATGGTTGGTGATTTTAATGGAATGGAAATTCAGAAGGCTCCATCTTATGGTGAAATGTTAAAAGATTGACATAAATTTTTGGCAATTATCCACAGCACACGTTGTATGCATGCTTTCAAAGTTTCAATTGTGCTGCTGGTACAATCGAATGACCAGCCAAAGAGATTGGAATTTGCTATGCATATGTTGCAATGCATTGAGAATGATTATTAATTTTTAAATCACAATTTTTTCTGTGATGAAGTTATGTTCCATGTTTGTGGAAAAGTGAATATTCATGATACACGAATCTGGGATTCATAAAAGTCCTATCTTGTGATAGAGTTTGTTCATGACAGCTCCAAAGTGAATGTTTGGTGTGACATGTTACACCACCAGATTATCAGTCATTTTTTTGATGAAAGGGCAATGGCTGGAGATGTTAATGAGTGTGCTGGAATAATTTCTTTTTCCTCAACTTCATAATTAGTATCCATTGATTATTTTTTAACATGATGATGCTCCATCTGACTGGAGTTCACACACCAGGGAAGCATTAAATGTGATTTTTCCTAACAAGTGTATTGGATCTAATGGCCTAATACCAATGTCCCTCTTTCACCAAACATTACTCTCCTTGATGAGTCTTAACATCACTAAAGACCCACTGTGTAGCAGAGCTGATACACATGAAATCTGCCAAGGTGTTGAAATTTGGAGAGGGAGGTCAGGTGTTGTCCTCATCATTTGACCCAGGCTGAAAATTACAAGGTCCATTGTCAATAGTCATGTTGCTTCTCAGTGCGACGTTAATAAATAATCACACTTCTTGACTTTTTTTATGACTTAATAACAGATGAACTTTTTGTCACAAAAGTTAATTCTGTAAGTAAATTAGAATCACAGCAGCAGTTTCACGAATAACCCTGCAATTTTACATAATTTTTTGCATAACATTTACTGAAACCTAGTTATTTTCTGTGCTACTAAAGGTTTACTAGTAGAAGTGTATTTGATTTTTTAAAATTAAATCTAATAAGTTACTCTTTCACATTAAGTTTGTATTTTTTATTTACATGCATATAATTTTGTACATTGCCACTTTCAAATAAAGTACTTTTGAACTGAACATCCTGCATTTTAGTGGTTGTTTAAATATATCTCTGTATTGAAATGCTACTTTTTTTTAATTCTAATATATATATTAGATGAATAGTTCTCTGACAAATTTAACTTACCTATGAATTTTGTTGGGGGGGAAAACTGCTGTTTTAATGAATATATTCTAATTATTCCAAATCTATTTCACAGTTTTTTGCACAATCGATTGCGGAGTGCTGTCCTGAGGAATGATTATGAAGGCCAGGCTGTGCTTCTGAATTGTTTGCTGCGTAACTACCTACATTACAATTTGTATGAACAGGCCTCCAAATTAGCTTCCAAATCTGTTTTTCCTGAAATGGCTTCAGATAATGAATGGGCTCGGTTTCTCTATTATTTAGGTTTGAACTTTTAAAAATTTTAATTCTATTTATCTTATATATAACTGCTATGCTTTAGTATTATTCAATGTAAAATGAAAATTTGTTGTGCAATTTCAAAATCATATGGTAATTATTAGATTGCTGAACTTTTAGATCCAGAAAATGGATTGTAATGGCTTTGGCGTGTTATTTCATGATAAGAGCAAGAAGTATCAAAAGACCAAAGTTAATAAGAAAATAATATCTTAAGCTATTTTACAAGAATTAATTAGGATTTAAATATTTGTTGCATGAGATACTAACTTTAAATCTATCTGGGTTGAACACTTGAAAGCTGTGAGCAAAATTTCAGCTTAATGCTATATGCTGCATGGTTTTGATTGTTTCATTTGTATATATCCTTCATTCTTTGTCTTGTGAAATCCATCTGTTGTGAATGGTAATAAAAGCATTCAAAACTCGCTAGAATAAATAGCTGATATTCACATAGACTTGAGGACCTGTGTGGTGACCAGGAATGACAGAATAGTCCTACTGTAGCTCATGCATGTCGTAAGAGGCAACTAAAATGGGTACCCAGCATCTGGGGGTATAGCTGGGAACCCTGCCCCTGGGGATTATATCAGGGGACCTCAGGGACTTGCATTCTTCAGGTAAGTATGGACATCATGACCCTGAGGCACCTTAGTGATCTTTTTCTTTCCCATGGGGTTTACTGTCTTTGGTAAACACAGGTGACACACTCCCGGGATACCCTAGCGATCTTTCTCTATTTTCGACCCTCCTTCTTGTCAACCAATTTGTGTCTTTTTCACATCTAAACCACAGTTAAATCTTGTTTGGTGCAGCATAGCCATATCTGGCTCTTTCGCCAATAAACTTTATATTCACTTCACTTGTCACATAGACTTGAGTTATTTTAGAACTTGTCTTAAATATAATGTCAATCAATAGTAAGTAATTATTGCAAATGTTGTAATTGATTAAACTGTTCAGATGTAGTTTCATTTTGACAAAATTAAATAAATTTGTTATAACATATCAGTTGCTTATGTATCTTTTTCTTTTTTCTCCTCAGAAGCTTTCCTTCTCTAGGTAGGTACAGGCATCATAACTCCAAGGCATGCTAGTGATCTTTTTTCTCTCCCATGGGGTTTATTGTCTTGGGTAAAACACATTAGATGCTTTTACCTAGGATACCTTAGCAATTCTCTATTTTCAACCCTCCATCTTGTCAATCAGTTTTTATATTTTTTCCATTTTTTTCCTCAAATATTTAGATCACTGCTACACCATTGTTTGGTGCAACATATCCATGTCTGGCTTTTACAACATTAACTCTGCACTCTCCCACACTTCTTTTTTGCACTTATTACTTTTATATTCAAGACATTAGTTGTAAAAATTATTACTATAGGTATCTATAATGATGGAATAAGTTTGTTTTAAAGTTTTTATAGAAAATAGTTTGGATAGTGAAAATAATAAAATGAGTGTGAAGGGAAAAAGATATGATAACATATTTCCTAAAAACATCTATTAGGCATTAAAACACCAGGAACTAGAATTGTTAACAGATAAATGTATCTTTAAAAAAATTTTTTTTAGGTCGTATTAAAGCCATTCAACTTGACTATTCAGAAGCTCATAAAAATCTTTTACAAGCAATAAGAAAAGCTCCAGAACTCTCTGCAGTAGGTTTCCGGCAAACGGTAAATAACCTTTACATATTAGAATAATTTTTTCCTTGTTAAAAGAATTTTTTCAATAAAATGAGAATTTTTTAAGCATGTCAGTGAACTTTTTATCCTCAATATCAGTAATGTTATTGACTAAATTTGAAAATAATCAAAAGCTATTTCAAATAAATAATCAAAGGCTCCTGAACTCTCTGTAGTTGTGGTTTCCAGCAAAAAGTAACTAACCTTTACGTATTAGAATAATTTGTGCCTTGTTAAAATAATTTTTACAACGTTTTTCTATATTTCTCTTGGTGTGAGTGTGTGTCATCAAATTTTCGATCGATAATTTAACCAACTTCTCGGTAAGCTAGAGCTCTTAAACTTTGGGAATTGTTCTTATTCGCCTAACAATGCAATATTTAGACATATGTGACAAGTTTTAACTAATATTTCAATAATTCTTTTTAATTTGTGTAGTATTCTGGCACCATCTATGGGATATATATTGAATTACACAGAGAGAATGATCTTAAAGACCAGAGAGATATGAGGTTTTTTACAAAGTTTTTTCTAATATTTCAATAAATTTTTTTTAATAAACTTCGCCACCATTTAAAAATGTTGTTTTAAAAAACGTTTTTTTTTATCTCGAATTTTTTCAATAAAATGAGAATTCTTCAAGCATGCCAGCGAACTTGGTATTCTTAATATCAGTAATGTTACTGACAAAATTTGAATATAATCAAGAGCTATTTAATATAACATTGAATTTTTTTTAAATATGAAGCAAACCTTTTTAGAGTAATCTGAAGTTGACATTGAAATGCTTAATAGTGTTAAGAATATATGAAAAATCTCATCAGTTCATCTGATTTTAATTTAAAAAAAACAAAACTGATAGGCTTTTAAATTATTTTTTTGTTTTTAACCTTATGCAGGAACATTGGTGTGTGTGTTTTTTTTCTTTCTTAGTTTACATAAATTTTAGATTTGGTCTGTATGGAAAATAAGTGAAATCAATTCTAGTTTCTCCATAGGATGCTCTTCTCCATATATATATATATATATATATATATATATATATATATATATATATATATATATATATATAATTCATGGACTGCATCTAAAGTTTTGGAAAAGTCACTATAATCAAAAAATTAGCTTCTGCTCCATTCACCTGCTAGTTCCTTCAAAGTTTTTTTTTTAAAAAAACAATTTTGTGACTAAAATTGCACTTTTTTGCAAGAACAGTGTTTTGATAAATTTTTGGTGTCCAGAAGTTTCCCTATGCTTATGATGCTCACAATGCCATAATATAAGATGCAATCCCTTTTTTGCTATGACCCAAAACAGCTACCAAAATATTTTCATTTTTAGCAATTTTCCACCCTTAGATATTGCTTTTTGCATAGATTCTGCAAACAAATTTTACAGCATGTTACAGTTTTTTATTGTAGTTATCAATTATTGGAGGAATTCATAAAAACACTAAACACTCCTCCATACTTGGCTCCTTTACCGATTGATCTTATTTTGTAAACAAATCTTGTGTTAAAAGATGAGTCCTTGATTGAGATAGTTTCTCAAGGATTTGTTGATTAAAGGGGAAATCTATATTCAGCAATTTTCACCGTTAATAATTGGATCAAATACAAGACCAAAGCTCTGTCCACATTTCATGCAAATAACATTGTTGCACGTCTGACATCTGAAATTGTGTAAGAAAACTTCAACAAGTTTTAGTTAAATTAATTATTGAATTTAACATTGCTGCCAGAAGAACATTTTAGATAACTCATCAAGATTAAATTTCTTTTTAATTCTCTAATTTGCATTACAGTTTTGAAAGTTTGCATTCTCCAATATTTGAAGCAATAATCATCTCATCTTTTCTTAAAAATTTGTGTTTTCAAACAAGGCATAATTTTTAAAGTAGTAATGGCTCATAAAAATAGCTAACATTTTAAACTAAGTAATAGAAATAATCAAAATATAATTATAGTGAGAGTACAAATAGCAAAAAAAAAAAAAAAAAAAAAAGAGGGGGAGGAGAGTTCTAGCCAAACAAAATGATAATGTTTCAGTTTCTTGTATGTTAAAAATGTAAACACTGGTTGGGTGGGGGAGTTATAGATTAGTTATCAAATTGAAATAATAGTGAAGATGAAATTGGAGAAAAGAGAAATCTAACTATTTTAAGACCTTTCCAGACATGCATTACTTTTGTTTGTAAACAATATAAAACTAAGTAAATGTAGAAAAGTAACATGTGAAACAGTTGAATATTAAAACTAGCAAATTAAACTATTCCCTCATAAAATTTTAAGTTATAAAAAAAGTATGTTACGCAAAGTGTGAAGTTTGAAAGAAAACCCATGTTTAAAAACTTGTTTTTTTATGGGTGTTATTTTACTATAACTTTCAGTTATTAATGCAAAATTGCATATTTAAAAAAAATGGGTTAATCTTTTCAACATTTTTGAAACAATCTAAATAAAAAACATTCATGCAAATGTGAATTAAAATTTTTAAAAAACGTACTGGTGACAAGTTCTGGTTTGCAAAAAGCTTGATTTTAAAAAGAACTGCAGAACTTGAAACTATTTTTTTTTTCCAAGACAAAGTAGACCACCGGAGTTAACTTCAGTATGCTACTTATGGAAGATAATGGGAAATCCCTTGAGGGAGGGGAACCACTTGTTTAAATACATTTTCAACTTGGTACCATGCATGACATCTAGTGCTGCGACATAGGGTTTGAGTTTGTGTTATTAGTGAAACTACATGAAAGGTGTGTTCTTTTTAGAAAACTTAGAGGGGAGACAATTTTGTTCTGGGAGGTACAATTTGAGTGAATGCCTATGATTGGAGTACTGAACCTCATAAGAAAAATAAGGTAGCATATATGGCTGCAAATTCATATAACAACTGGATCTGTGAATTCATAGGATGAACTAAGTAGAATTTCTTGTGGAACCCTTCTAGAAATTGTTATTGCAAAAGCAATAGTGTATTAAAATTTATAATTTCAGTTTAATTGAAAATTGTGATAAATTGTCTCAATTTTTTTTTTTTTTTTTTTTTAACTTCAAAATGAAATCTGATAGTAAGTCATATTAACATAATTTTTTTTAATTCTGTAATATAGAAAAATAATTTCAAAAATTTATTTTAAATTTTTTTTTTTTGAAGATGAAATTTAAAAAAAAAAAGGGAAAGAACTGTTTTCTGGGCCATGTATTAAATTTTTTTCTTCATGCGTATACAGGTGTACAAATTAGCGATAACTGTGGAGCTGTTGCTGGGTGACATCCCAGATCGCTCACTGTTCCGACAACCCCAGCTGAGGAAGTCGCTGGCACCCTACTATCAACTCACACAAGGTAGGGAAATTGGTGATGCTCAAAAATTTATCCTTCTATTGAAAATCTTTTAAAATTGGACAATATTATTGTTAGATTGGAAAAAACAAGATTTTTGTATTTAAATGTTTTATTTCTGTAATCAAGTTATTCTTGTGAGACATAAAAATGTATAATATTGTTGCATAATGTTCTGTTTTTAATAGAAGACACAATAGGTATCAGTATACCATGGTTTTTTAACTAACTGAGAGCAGAGCAACACTTGGTTGAGAACTCTCCCAGACTGAGAATACATGGCCTTATATATCATAATGGAATATTACAGAACATGGCTCTGGAAATGTAAAGAATATTCTGGAAGATTTCAGAAATTATAAAGAAAAACAGAACTTTTATATGTGTTTTCAATGTTGTTAGTACTGGTTTTTGAACCTGGGAACTCTGGATCTGTAGTATGCGTGTCTTATGTCATTGGTGTTTGTAAACTTTGAGGCATTGCTCTTTCCTTGAAAAACAGCATCCTGCTGTAGAGCTTAGGATTGAATTGGTCAGGAGGAGTAGAATTATCTGTATAATGTATCTGTGCATTGGGATCCTTCATAGTACATGTACTACACCTATTGTTCATTAGCATTTCGAGCAGGGATTAAAGCATGGACTTCATATATTACGTTGGATAGTCATATTAGGACTTAATAAGGGACAAAGTATCTCTTGAGTAACTTCTCTGACAGGCCTACTTTTTACACAGGTGTGAAAATCCATATGAGGTTTCCAAATTTATAGTAGACTATTCAGTGTTTGAAATTATTCCACCTTCGGTCTCTTTCTTCTGCTTCCAAGGTTCATAATCTTGCCTGCTATCTAGATTCTTTGTTCTTTGTAGTAATCTTGTTGTCTAGTCACCTTCAGTTCCTTCGGTGTGAATTGGGAACAAAAAATAGTGTTGTGTGCCGTCTTGGTTTCATGCCAATGGATCAGGAAAACTGTTGTGTATCTGGTTTTGTCCTGCCTTCACAGTATTGTATGCAAAAGTAACCAAGGGCAATATTTCATACCAAATCTTCTGCTCAACTTCAATTAGTTTGAGAATGGTAAGCAATTGCCATTCAATTAGTAACAGTATAGAGGCAATCAAGTTCTGAAACTCGTTTTAATTGAAACAACTATCTTGGTCTGTAATGATGACTCTTGGAGCCAAGATGTTTGTTGACTACAATTTTGTAATTGTCCAACCTTTCAATTACCTTTTGAATTTACAGTACAATTTGGTAATACTGTAAATTCAAAAGGTTAGATTTGACGTGTGATTTGAAGATGAAATATGTATTATCTTAGTTGCTTAATAAAATTTCCATTGGCAACTTTTAGGAGGATTTTTTTTTTGGACTGGAACATAGCTTTTCGAAATCGGCATCTGTATGGTTTCAAAATTATGGAGAAAGATGCACCGGGGTTCACTAGAGTATGGAACTGGATGGTTATCAATGGTAACTTTCAGATGATTTCCTAATTTCGATTTAAACACCTTCCCTTGGTCTGTAATGTCGACTCTTGGAGTTCACTGTTTCAAAATAAGGAGAATTTTGATTACTTCTGGGGCTTCAGCAGTAGCTAATACCTTCTTAATAGCATAGCTAGTTAAGTAATCAGTACAGACAATGATTTGTTTATGTCCCCTCAGTGTCTTTGGAAATTACCCAATCAAGTCTATGCCAATCCAATGGAATGGTCCAATTACATGAGGGATAGGTACTAAGTGACTAGCCAGCTGATGTGGAATGGCATTTCTTCATTGCAATCACGACAATGCATAACATGTTAATGTGCAGTGTGATAGAGGCTCAGCCAATTGAATCATTTCCCCTTTCTGTTATATATTCTGACAAATCTTAAGTGGTCCGCTTAGGGTGCATCTTGAAAATATAGGGATATATCTTTGCATAGGTGTTTCGGATTGACCGGTAATCATATCTTTCGATCCAGAAGAAAATTCTTTTTGCTAAGTATTCTCTCAATTAATTCATTGGGTGTTCTAGTTTTTCTTTCGATGGAAGAATTTTCTCTAAATCTGAATCCTTCTTTTGTGCTGCGAGATTCACAAAAGAGTCCAGGACGTTCACTTCTTCTGAGGAGTCAATGTTATCTTATCAATATTAGGCTGTCGGCTTCACTATGCTTCTTACCACTCATATACATTGGACATGATATACTTTTGAAGGTGCAAAGCCAAGTTTGCCAAAGCCAGTTTGTGATGTTAGGATGTTGTAGGTGTTGTACCTCAGCTTTTGCTAAACTGTCGATTAGATGTTGTGGCAGGTTGATTTGAAGACACTATAGATGTCAGAATAATGTGGTTTATTAAACTGAGAACAGCTACATTTGACAGAGATCTCTCTCAGACTGAAAAATGCATACTTTTATGTATCACAGTAAAATATTTCAGAGCAGTGTTTGAAATGTTAAGAATATTCTTGAAGGTTGTAGAAATTGTAATGAAAAATGGAACAATTTAACAAAACTTAGGGAATTTTCAATGTTGTCAGCTATGAGTTTTGAACATGACAACTCTGGATTTGTAGGTGAGCATCTCGCTTTGGCTTTATCAATGCTTGTGAGTTTTGTGGCTGTTTATTAATTTATAAATATAAATTGCTTTTGTGAATAATTGTTTATATAATGACAAAAAAAAATGTTTTTTTTTTAAAAAAATATCTCCTAAATGTATTATATATATAATCATACTTTAAAAAAAATAATTATATGAGTTTGATTGAATTTGATACTTATCATTTAAGTTTTAAAAGAATATTGTTTTTAATCTATATTAACTGTTGAGTCTAGATTACAATATTTAAAATTTGGCAACATGAGTTGCTTCATTTAGAAATTAAGCAATTTTTTTATGTATATATATTTATAATAAACAAAAATATATCAGCTTTAATTGCCCATTAGGAATTCACTTTCTCCAAATTCT
Source organism: Nephila pilipes (assembly GCA_019974015.1). NCBI lineage: Eukaryota > Metazoa > Arthropoda > Arachnida > Araneae > Nephilidae > Nephila > Nephila pilipes. Next base: position 432,241 of record BMAW01090162.1, on the reverse strand, counting down.
CTTTTGCTATGTTTACATATTGTTTCATTTTGGTTTTTGATAAATTAATTTATGAGCATTCATTCATTAAATTTAATAAGTGATTTTAACTAAACTAAGTTGAGTAGATTAGGATATGGAGAATGTCCTCATCTATCTGTTGTATTTTATTGAAATAAGAATATTATATATTAGCTTGAAATTTTGCAATATTTTACGTTAGTATAGTCTTGCATTTATTCTGAAGTTAATAAGAGTTAGAATGTTAAATTAATGCACACAAACTACGATTATAACATATTTTACCTACTCTTCCATGCTGTTCTCTTTATTTTGTTATAACACTTTGCTCTTGTTTTTGAAGCTCAGATGCAGTTCTTATTTACAATTTGTATTGAATAAAATGTAATTTAATAAGATACTGTAGTTTTAATTAGATATTGTTCGGAAAAGAAAATGGATTAGAATATGATTATTAATGTGTATTTGCTTTTTTTCTATGGAATGTTCTACTGCAGTTGGCTGTTAATTAGAAATTGTATGAACATTGAAAGTGAAAAAACTGAGGAACTGTGTTTCAATATATAACAGAAAACATTAGTGGAGTCAGAACTTGAATTAGAGTAATGTTATATATATATATATATATATATATATATATACTCTCTCTTTCTATATATATATATATATATATATATTATATATATATATATATATATATATATATATATATATATATATAAATACACAAAATTCCTGTTCTGATATATATATATAACATTACACAAAATTCCTGTTCTGATATATATATATATATCAGAACAGGAATTTTGTGTAATTGAATGAGTCCTTCTTTACTAGGGAATCGAATCTAATATTTGAGTAGTAAACAAAAGAGAGAATTATGTTTTAAAATATATTTCATTACTTACTATAATTTTTTTTAAACTTGATTAAAGGATATGGTGCTATTTCCATCTGAAATTATCTTAAGATGAAAATTTTCATGAAGTTGCAATTTTATATTTGAATGAATGTATTTCAGCTGTGAAAGCAGGTAATCTTAGTATGTTCAATGAGGTCCTGGAGAATCTGGGTCCACAGTTTCAAAAAGACCACACATATACCTTGATTCTGCGACTCCGTCATAATGTTATTAAGACAGGCATCCGTATGATCAGCCTATCATACTCGCGCATCTCTCTGGCAGAAATTGCACGCAAGTTGCTCCTTGGCTCATCAGAGGATGCAGAGTTTATTGTAGCTAAGGTAAGGCACATTTTCTTTCTTTCAGAAATTATTAAATTTTTTTTTTTTTTTAATGAAACACATTTTATATTGAGATTACTTCTTAAATATCAAGTAAAGTCTGTTGTTTCTAAACTTAGTTAAAATAATAGAATAAACTTTTCTTGCTGAAATCAAATTAAGGGGGAACATTAGTATATTCATGTGTAACTATCACTTATAAAAAACGATCTTGAAAATTAAGATTGTAAATACTGCCTTGCATTATGTTTGCTAGAATGATAGCAAAGTAAACATTATTTCATATTTATGGTTAAATCATCTGCTCCCATGATCTAATTTAGTGAATTGCTTTCTTACAATGCTTTTTGATGTTGTGTCATATGCCTTTGGGTAATGTTATCGGAAACGAAACTGTGTGAGGTGAACAGTATCAAATACTTTTTTATGTATAAGCTTTAGCCTGCAATTAAAATTAGGATTTTACAAAATATATATATTTTTTTAATGTTTTACATGTATTATAGGTTAGTCAAAAGTCTGAATTCCCCTCCCACAGTTTCTTACTACAACGTGTTATGGTAACACTTTGAAAATATTAAAAAGTGAATTAGGAAATTCATTATGTTAACAGGTATTAAATATCAATCTTAAACAAAGTTTTTTCTGCTGTGGTGATGTTTCAAAATTCATTTGTGAAGATCTGAATTGAGAGAGAGAGTACTCCCGTTAAAATTTCATTTAAGTTCCGTTTGTGAAAAAAAGATTTGTAAATAGCAATTATTCTTATGAAAGTTATTCTTTAAAAAAGTCTTATGCTTGTCTATCAACTACGTAATTTTACATCTTAAGTTGAAAGTGTTGATTCTGTAGGCAATCCGTGATGGCGTAATAGAGGCTACCATTAATCATGCCCAGGGCTACATGCAGTCAAAGCAGACTGTAGATGTGTACAGCACTGGAGAACCCCTTGCTGCCTTCCACAAAAGAATTAGCTTTTGTCTGGATATTCATAACAAGTCTGTCAAGGTCAGAATTTTCCTTTCCTCTTTTATAGTAATATGGATTTATTTAGTTAACCCATGCATTTCTAATGTTAATTATTTTATTTTAGACAATGCGTTTTCCTCCAAAATCGTTTCACAAAGATCTTGAAACAGCCGAAGTAAGTTATTCATTGAATGATACATTTTTAATTTATGGTTTTGAGAAAAGTTTTTAAAGGAAAAGGATGCTTCATTCTAAAGATGACTTTTCATTTAGTTAATGTTTTAACTGTATTCATTTTTAATTGAGACAAGTTAGAGGCCTCTTTAAATGAACCTTCCTATTTAATGAATTGGGGAATTTCAGTGATGTTTTACTTTTTAAAATTGAATTCATCATTTTCTTGGGAAAGTGAAAAATGATTTTTGATTTTTCTACCTCTCTGTAGGAACGAAGAGAGCGAGAGAAGCAAGATATAGAGTATGCAAAAGAAATGACCGACGAAGAAGATGATGGTTTTCCTTAACATTTTCTTGATTCATATTTCTGTAACATTACCTTTTCTGTTTAAACAATACTTGGACTATCTGTTGCATGTTTAATAAAAAATGGAAGGCTTAAGTTGAAAAACATGCTATTTATTTTTTATGAAATATCATTATTACTTTGTTGTATTATTTAAACTGTTTCATTATGATAATAAAAAATGGTTTTTGTCATCCTTGGTTTTGGGTTTATCTTTGTTATTGTAGTTGAAAGGTTATATTTGTATTTATTGTCGAATCATGCATATTTTATAATATATTTTAAAACTAAAAAGTAAATGTATTACAAAAGTAATTTTAGAATAAATTATATTGTGTTGTTAAGACTGATGATACCAATAAGCTTTTTTTTAATTTTATGTGTGTAGCATATACTGTATCCATTGCATGGTAAGCAGATATTCAGTATTTTTTAACTTAAATAAATTTTATTTTTTAATGAAAATAATATATCTTATTAAAAGGTCGCCATTTTTTTGAAATCGAAAAAATATAAAAAAATCTTTTTTTTTTTTTTTTTTAATTATACTTCTAAAAACAGGCTAATTGGGTGAATATTTGTTTTATTTCTTAGCCTGAAATTTTAAGTTGGGGGAGGAGTTAATTATGCCGCATTTTTAAGTATTTTGCTTTTGGCATCAGCTCTGAAAGTTTTTAAAAAAAATTCTGTATTGCTGAAAGCTACAGAATTTATGTTATTTATTGAAATTATTTAAAATGCTGAATGTTCCATTCCTACATTTAGATATCATTAGTGTCATATAAATGTTTTCAAATTAGGAGTATTATCAAAGTGGGAAAAACAAATGGGTCCGCATGCCAGATAATGTTATATGAGAAAGTTGTGCAACTGGCCCACCATGGTTCTTTATCTTTGTGGAGAGCTGTGAACTAAATTAAAATAAGTATTTCATTTGCAGCTTATAAAAATATTGAAATCCACCATTAATATTTTTTTATATATCCCAATCATTCTTCGAGTTTATATCTTAAACTTGTATTTTATCTTATCTTTTTTATATTTCAATAAAACTACATCTTAGCAGAATTATTTAAATAAAAAGCACACAGGCATGAGATGTACAACTGAAATAATTTTTGTTTATCAAGCATACTAGATAAAATTTTTATAAAAATAAAAATTTTTTAAAAGAAGTTGACTTAACTAAATTCTTTGATTCTGGACCAATTTGATCATATTAGGATGAGATGAACATTCATTCAAATTAACACTCATATTGAATGCAAATACTGACATAATTTATATATGATTTTCTTAAAGGAGACAAATTTTCTCTTTTAAAATGTGTGAGTGGTGGAACAAAAGAAAATATGTGATCCAATCTAACAGCTTTCATGATGTGAATGCAATCTGGAAATGAAACATTTTATGAATCCCGAAAGTAGTTGCTCTTACTTCACCTACATGCTATTTTCAGACCATTGGATGGAAAATGTGAGTTATAATGACAACCAAGACCACATCTTAAAAGACACTTTCTAGTTGACATATCCATCTAGCAAATATCTTTAAGACATTCATTAGCCATACATAGATGAAAGTTGTCATCCGTAGAAATAAAACTGTGGCCAACTGTACTCTTTAAAATGTAGACTCAAAGGTTTCATTCCTCACAAGCAGAGTCACTGTTAAAGTCCACTGGAGCTCTGCACACCCATCCAATATGATGCAGACTCAAACCACGGTTGTTGCAGAAGATGCAGTAGACCCTTTCCCCCTTCAGATGAAACTGCTCTGGGAATCAAAGATTAGTTCCTAAACTTGATCTCATCAGTGAAAAGAATGGTCTCTTACTGTTCCCAGCTCCATTGTTGATATACTGTGATGGTGTCTAACAAACAAGAATTAGCGTTTACTGAACAATTGGTGCTTTCTTTCTTTCTTTCTTTTTTTTTTTTTTTTTAAAAACCCCCCCCAAAAAAAAAAAAAAAAAAAAAACACCATTGGAGTTCCTTGAATTCAAGCCAGCCAATTTTTTTGGCGCCTTACGGCTACTTGGAGTCTTTCTGGAATTCCAGCTAGCCAATTCCTCTCAACCAGCTTATTAAAGTGTGCCTTGAAAAGGCACTCTTTAATAAGTTGGTAAGATTAGTCCAGATTATAGATCTAAATATTTAGCAATTAAAAAGAAATGTACAGGGACTAATTTTATCTGAAGTTAGTATCTTTAACCAATAAATGCACTAGGCTGATCCCTACTACTAAACTAATTCCATGAAAAAAAAGACAAAGTAATAAATATTAAGATATATATGTATAAATATTCTGAATAAAAGAAATATATTCACCATAAAAAAATGTTTCATTTTTACTAAGTTTGAACTACTACATACTGCTTCAAATATGTTTCGTTAGATTATTATTAATTGTGCAATAATATATTGTTATACTTAACAAAGGACTTTTGAAATGTACATTTAGACATGTTTTTTTTTTTTTTTTTTATTTTGCCTTAAACCGTTCATTAAATTTCTAAAATAAAACATGAAGACTGATACATATGGATCTATTTCTATGTAAAATATAAACTACTTTTGAAACCAGTTGCAAAAGTTCTTGAAGCAAGGATACAAGTATTTTTCGTAAATTTAAAATTGTACGGAATATTTTAAGCAATTTTGCACTTTGGGATTGTTTTATTGTATGCAAGTTACATTTACAGGAATAATTTCAAGTCTGAACATTGCGAATTTATCATGCTAGAATGTTCTACAGTTTTTTGGAAGATTAGAAGTAACACCTTAAGGGATACGACTCATATTATCGGCATTCCTATGTTTTCCCATACGATAAACAGTCACATAAGTAGAAATGTTTGTGGAATTAATGCCTATCTTAAAAATCTTGGATTATTGCCAGTGTTTTTTCTACCCACACCAATGGATTATGGTAAGTTTATATGAAAAAACTTTTGGTGGCCATAGCTCTTATTCACTGCAAAAATAATGTGGCTGCACATTCTCTTTCTGTAGTGCTGTACTTCTGTTCTGCAAGCGAAAATTTTTTGCTTAGGAACTGAATGGGATGTTCTTTATTTCGAGTAACTTGACAGTACAACACTAATTCCTAGGTTTGAGGCATCACTGGGTAACGAATGGTTTGTTAAAGTCAGGACTAAATAAAACTGGATTTTTATATAGTTTATCTTTGAGATCCTCAGATGCATTTTGGCTTGAGTTATTCTAGTTAACGGTTGATTTACGTTTTCTGCCCTAAAGTAAGTTGGTTAATGGGGCTGCTACTACAGAAAAGTCCGGAGTATATCTGCGATAATAGCCAGCTAATCCCAAAAAAGCTCTGACTTGAGTTTTGAAAGTGGGTGTCGGGAAATCTTGTATGATTTTGAATTTTAATTCACCTGGTGTTCGTAGACCTTGGCCTACCAAATTTCCAAGATACTTCTCATAAGATCGTTTTAAATCGGAATATACTAACAAAAATTGTATGTCATCAAGATTTCTTTCTTTTTCCAAATAACTTATTATTTTGTATTTGAACCAAAATCTGTCGAATCTCAAAGTCCTCGTGATAGTGTGGAAGTTAGGAGAGGGAAGTACCAGCTCAGGTGTCGCCCTCGTCACTTGACCGAGGTTGAAAATTACGAGGTGCATCACAAATAGCCCTCGTGTTGCATCTAGTGCGACGTTAAAACCAACGAACCAAAGCTTTTTAATTCCTCCCAGCGCAAGTCGTCGTTTCCCTCGTTGCGTCTTGCTATAAATTGTTCACCCTGCTCTTTGCATTATTCTGCTATCGTGTGATGGCTAATTTATTTCTCATTTATATTTTGCTTTGATTATTATGTCTTTATTGAACCAATCTTCATATTTACGAAGACAGAATTCTTTGTTGTAATAAGAATATCCACTTTTTTCAAATGAGTACAAAGCGATTTAAATTTATTTTCAATAAGTAAAATGTTACTTTGAGATAAATTCAAAGCAGACGTGTTGAGCAAAATTTCCTCTTTTATAATTTTGTGGACTACTAGGTTGTAGTAATAAATTAAATAACTCGCGGTTTTTCCAAATATTTTGTTTTATTGTAAAAGAACAAATAAAATATCCACGCACAATGATTGAAGTTTTATAGAATACACAACCTTCAAACTAAAAAAAAACCTAAAGCTAAAAAATAGTGCTTATATTACAACAAAACGAATAAAGGCAAATGATAAAATATTTCAGTAGCCACAATAAATTAAGAAAACTTTTGACAATGTTCTTTTTTCATATTAAAATAACGGCAGACGATAAAATATTAAAATAGACAGTAAATTATTAAAACCTTTGAAAATGTTCTTTTTATATATTAAAATAGACAATTTATTATTAAAACATTTGAAAATGTTCTTTTCATATATTAAAATAAACAATAAATTATAAAAGTTATTGAGGATATTCTTTTCAAATATTAAAATAATGAGAGACAGTAAGATATTTAAGGAGATGATAAATTATTTAAGTTATTGACGATATCCTTTTCAGACATTGAAATTAAAGCAAATGATAAATGATGAAATTAAATTTATCTTAAGAAAAATGTCATTATTCGAACAAAAAATTAAATAGATCTGTGCAGCATGATTTTAAGTAAAATTTTCATAGTGAGTAGTGTTTATACACAATGTTTATTTCTACATTTTCTTATACCCAAGAACCTGAGACGATGATATTAACTCATTGAGCTAAAAAAAAAGTTGATTTTTTAGTCCATCTCCGAGAGACTGCCCGTTGCGTCCCACTGTGCGGAGGTGTCAGTTGATTATTTTCTACATGCCGAACTCCCTGAGATAAACACAGGGAATCTGCGCAGATGTTCGGGAGGAAACTAGTATATGAGGGGCTAGACGCTTGTGTATCTGAAGGGCAATACTCTGTTTCACCTTAACTTGCCAGTACAGTAGAAGCTGCGGTGGGTGATTCAGAGCAGTTGTTGCAGATCGACCTTCTTCGCTTGCTTACGACGCCAGGTCGTTTTTTCCGGAAGAGTTTAGAGAATTTAACGTCTTATATTTTTTTCAAATGAAAAATTGTTCTTTTAGAAGCACTAGTTAGTTGAGAAATCTTTTTAACGATCTGACTGACAGATTCTCGAGGGTTTTCTTCTCAAGTCAAGAATAACCATTCAATATGTTTCTTTGGGCTCCATTTCGGATTGTTTCACCTCGCTTTGATGTTGTAAACAGCGTGATCGGTGAAATTCCATCTTCAGCTATGTTTAGAATGTCAAACAAAAACGAAGAAAATAGCGCGAGAGATAAGTATTTAAATATGAACGATAGCAAAGAGTCAAAGCGGATGACATAGAATTGGCGTGGAAGCGAAGCAAGCTCGCCAGAAATCCATCACGTCACTATTTCAACTATATTTAATCTCTTAAATGATTAAACATGTTATTAACTTGAAATCTATTCTTAAAATTATAATTTCTATAATGATTTTTTTACAAATTTCTATGCCTTTTCTTTAATTTTAAATTCCAAAACAAGATAGAACTATTTTTCTAGCGGATTGGTACATTTTCTATCTTTCCCAGTGCTGCCAAGTTAAGTTGAAAGGAAGTATAGATGCTCTCTGCCAGCGGCGAGTTCACCAATGACTAAGCTACATGTTGCCCTGCGTCATGGAGGCTCTTCTCAGCACAGAAATGAACAGTATGCAAACAGCAGGTCTCCTCACAATCAGATCTCTCATGCAGTCTTTTGGAAACATAACAGTTAAAACTTGGGTTTCAGTTCCTGCTTGAAATTCACGAGACAGGTGTTACACTCCTGTTACGCCTCCCTGAAATATCGATCTTCATGGATCACCACGTATATTGGATGTCCTTGCCCAGGCCTCCATAAATACGGTCTCAATAAAATGTCTTCATAAGTTGAGTAAAACTCTTCGCGCTGCAATTTTGAATATTTTTAAGAATACGAATGTCAATAATACTGTTAACGTAATCGAAGTAAGGAAAGTGAGTGGGGGAGTCGGGAGTGGCAACAGAAAGATTACTATTGGTTAAGAGGTTGTGGAGGGCATGACCGGATCTGTTTGACCTGCCTCTGTTCCTCGTTGGATGTTTTGCTTTAAAATCGCCAAAAACAATATCTGAAAAGTTATCGGAAAGGATGTTGTTAATTTCATTGATGTTGGAGACATTTTGAGGAGGGTGGTAAAAAGAACTAATTGTAATGGTTTTGTTATTGCGTGTTTTGATAAAAATAAGGGTGTTTCAGATGAGAGTGTGTTTTTAACAAGTGGTGGGAAATAGCGTTTTTAATGATGATCGCTATACCGTTGCCCTGATGCGTTAGACTATCAGAGCAGTGGATTGTATAATTTGGAATTCGAAGGGAATCGGGTGGGTTCAGGTGAGTCTCCTGGATTCCGATTATGTCTGGATTGTGTTCTGAGATGAAATCTTTGAGTTCGTCGATTTTGGTTCGCAGGCCATTAGCATTCCAATTTAGAATGAGAAGCGAGGGTGAAAAAAAGCGGGGGAGGACTATACATTAAGACTAGATATTGCAGATTTGTTGGATGATATTAAACAAAATTTCAAATTTTTGGAATGTATTAATGCTTGAGTTGAAGAATTGTGAGGTGAAATTTTTGAAGAGATCCGGGGTTTAGGTGATTTTGTTCATGTCAAATAGTTAAAAAAAGCTTGCAATATCTGGGGGGAAAATGATGAAGCAGGGGGAGAGTTAGGATCGGATGGATTAATGGTGGTTGGGGAAGTTTGGTCGAGGAGTGGTTGGAAGTTAGTGGAGAGTGTGGAATTTTGAGGAGATAGTGTTTCAGTGTTGTTTTGGGTATTTCGTTTTGCTCTTTCTTCCCATGCGTTAGTTGATGGTGGGAGAGAAGGTTTAAAATAATGTAATTAAGTGGATTTTTAGGACATTCGGAATAATTTGCTGTGAGTGGGCCTTCGCAGTTGCAGCATTTGGGAGAGGGGCTCAACAGGGTTAGGGTAATCTTTAGCAAGATGATTATCGGAGCATTTTAGACATCTGGGTGATCGTGTGCAGTATTTTGAGTGATGATAGAATGATTGGCAGCGGTAGCATAGGTTGGATATTGCACTTTTACAGAGGGCTTCAAATTTTATTTTAAGATGGTCAATTGAGAAAATTTCTTCATTTTTTGGGTTTTTAAGAATTTGAATGAGGAAGAGGGGCATTGCTTGGTTGGTTTTACGGGATTTCATAATGTGGCAGGTTACAACTTTGTATCCATAGCTGTCAAGTTCGGAAATGATAGCCGTTGGCTCAGTGTCGATTGGGAGACCACGAATTATAAATTTAGTTCTTCACCGGGAAGATCATAAGTATGGGATTCCAGTTTGTTGTCGGCGATATGGTTTAGTATTGCGTGATGAGATTCGATGGTTCATGGGAAGTGTTCAATATTAGTGCCGTTGATTTTGCCTATTGTTTTTCAGAAGTAATATTGATGATTTAAGTGATCGTTTCTGTTAAATTTTTAACTTTAATAAGGACTATTGGTGGGATTTTAGGTGTAGCGGGGATTTTAGTATTGGGTTAATTTTGATCAATATCAAGTTGTTGGAATCTATTAGCAAGGGGGAATAGTGTTATCAGCTCAGGAATGTTTCGAAAAATTATAATAATTGATGACTTTAGGGATGGATGACTTTTTTTTTTTTTTTTACGTTTTTGAGTTTCAAATCCATCATTATCTTTTGGAGGGGGGTGAGTAAGAAGATACGATTAAGTTTTAAGAGGGTATTGAGTTTCGTATTTATGATTAAGATAAGCGTGGAAAAGCATGCGTTCAAATTTTAAAATATTTCTGTTTTGGATATTTGTAAGGGTCGGTTTTCCGTCAGGGCCAATTTCATCAATTTTACAGGAAAGAAGTTCGGAAATTTGTTCAAAGTTATTAATATTAATAAGTGTAACTAACTGAGAGCATTACGCCGTTTAAGATAAGAATTTGAGTACAGGCTGGCACTTCATCGGGAAATTGGAAAAATGTTCGTGCCAAATTCTATGGCATCAGAACTAGTTCCGGCGTCAGTCATCTTGTTCAGAGTCTGTTCTGGTCAGAAATCAGCTGGTAGGAGAGGTGGCTTAATCCTAATCTTAGGAAAAGCAGTGAAGAAAATTATTTGCGAACTCAAAAATACAATGGGGCAAATACAAACTGATAGCGAAAACACGTGGGAACGGAAAACCGGAGCGAGCAGAGAACATGACCAATCAGCACGGTGTCGAAGCACCAAATGGACGGAGAAGGTAAAATACTTCAATCAAGACTATGTAAATTCACATACAGTTATCCAAGCAGCACTTCCTAGTGTTAATGGCAGGGAAACTTCACTAGAAAGGGTTGAAGATTTTTCTAAGTGCGTCAAACTGATCAAGTAACGTTCAAATATGGCAATAGTGACCAGTAAAAGAATTTTAGAAATAGCGCTAAGCGGCTTTATTCATCCGCTAAATAAATAGTTCTGTAGACAATAAAATCTTTTAGATAGTAGTTGTGCTAAAAAAAAATTTCACATCAGTTTCAAGCTCCCCTACAAAAACAGTTTTGATATATCTGTATCTTTTATATAGATTGTATAAAAATATATTCTTTACTTTAGTTTCGAACTTGTTTTCCTTTACAAAATTTTACAGCATTCTTAGAAGAATATTTTAAATGCCGTTAAAGAAACAAAAATGTTTAAAGAGATATGCTCTAGGGAGGAAGATATATATTATACACTATTTAAAGGATACTTACACATACCAAAATCTCCTTTTTATGCAAAAATTATAATTTTGCCATTTGAAGTGCTTAAGATTAGTGCTTAAGCATTCAATATTTTTTAAATTTACAAAATCATATTATTTAATCGTAATGGAAGTTGTGTAGAATTTACCTTATTTGCGAGAATAGCATAAGAGGTCTCCTGATGAACCACGAGGCTGGTGCCGCCTAGACGCGACATCTTTATCCCTCAAGGCCGCAGTGCAACTTGAGAGAAATAGGCATATCTATATTGAATGTAGAATAATGGTTTCAATACCTAAGCTGTCTTTATAATGATTAAATTGTTGTGAAATTTATAGAACGTTTTGAAAATATACTGGGTGTCCCCAAAAGATCCGTTCAACTTCAAAAATTTATTTAAAAATAATATAGGCTTACAGCAAAACTAGCTACAACAGTAGACAGAATAACTCAAAAAAGTTTTTTTCTCAAACCTTTGTAAAATTCCACATAAGATCCTTTTGTAGCACGAACAATATTTAGACGACATTTCAGTTCAATACACGAATGTTTCAGCAAGCTAACATCAACAGTAGCTACAGCTGTTTGGATCTTTTGTTTCAATCTCACGAGGCTGTTAACTTTTGTTCGGTGCACAGTATCCTTCACATAACCCCAAAAGAAAATTATTGTAGAATAATATCAGGAGACCGGATGGTCATGCTGTGAGGGTATCCCTGCCAACCTAACACAGTGGGAATGAATTTTTCAGCCACTCACGGGCTATCAATCCCTAATGAGGAGGTACACCATCCTGACGGAAAATGACATTCGGTTGAAGTTCTACCAGTTGGAGAAATGTATAAATCTCAAGCTTATTTAAATAGGTACTTGAGGTAACAATTTTTTCCGAGGAGAAAAGAAGGTTCAACGTTGCGATCGTGAAGCAGTTCGCATCTCACAGTTACCTTATCACTGTTCTGTTCGATTTCATGTACGACGTGGGGTTGCTCTGAGCCCAAAATTGAACGTTATGCTTATTTATCGTTCCAGAAAAATGAAAAGTTGATTCGTCAGAAAACAATATTGATTCAGAAAAAGTTCATCGGTCTCCACTTTATACAGAATATCTACAAATTCGAAATATTTCGAATAATCATCTGGATTTAGAGCATGCATAATCTGAACTGTGTTGACTGAAAGTTGTAATCGTTTATAGAGCATTCTATGCATCGTGGACCTTGCCATATTCAGATCTTAGGATGCTTATCGCATTGATTTTGTAGGGCTCCTAGAAAATGTTTCACATACTCTTCTACGAATTTTTCACTAGTGCTAGGGCAACCACATGCTTTTTTATGATTCACACTTCCCGTTGTCATAAATTTGTGATACCATTCACGAATGCTTGAACGAGATGGTGGTGTTTCCCCGTACTTCGATAATTTCGCTTCTCTTGAATACCAGATTTTGTTTCGATAATCCAAACAATAATCATAATTATTCAAGTACCAGCCTGGGCAGGAAATTTCGACAAACTAGTCAACACACTCAGCCTTTTTGGAGGGATCCGGTTTTTTTTAAATAAGTGAATTTTTTTAATAATCGCTTACATGAATCTACAAGCGCCATCTATGACCAGAAACATACTGTAGAAAAAACTTTTTGAGTTATTCTCTTTATTGTTGTAACTCGTAGTTTTGCTGTAGACCTAATCTTTTTTTCTGATAAATTTTTGAAGTTGTACGGATCTTTTTGAGACACCCGGTATATTGATTCAAGGAGAGCATAGTGATAGGGCGGAACAACTGGAGCGGGATGGAATTCCATTAAATTCGCTCGTTGGGACTGGCGCTACGGCCCGTAGCTCTCTGTCGTCTGACGTTTTCCTCAAGAATTTCTTCGGCTTACTGTGTGTGATGCTAAACCATTTTGTAGATTACATAACAGAGTAGAATTAATACACCCACTAGCGTCGTCTCTTGCTATCGAATTGACGGATGGGCAACGGCGAGGATTCTATGAAATTTGATATGTATAGTTATGTTACTCGCAGGTATGTGCTACTGCTCCATTCCCAGGTGTGGCGCTGGTGCTGACGATGCGGCATAACATTACCTGTTTGAAATCAGTCCAGTAAAGCAATTACAAAGAAAAATATTTTTAGTGATATGATGCTACTAGTGCTTGTCATTGTCACCTTTTCACAAATTATTCATGTTTATTTTTTTCTGTTTGGTACTGACGATTTTAATCACGCCTTTTCACATTGCTTTGAATAAAAGTTCTAAATCCTAAACTTTATGTTAAAAATTACTTTTATAAAGTAATTAAGTAGCTAAATTTATGATTAAACTAGCCATTTCTTTTTCCTTACTAGATTCTTAGCTACCATGGAAGTCAAAGGTTCTAAGATAACGGGAAGGGTGGAACAAAAAAGTTAAGAGAAAGCTATTGGAAGAATCTGCAAAGTCCTGGCATTAAATTGAAGATTTCTTTGCTGGAACAAGAAAACCAATAAATAAATAATAATAATAATAATAAAAAAGAATCAGTCAATGGGACAAAAGAAGATAGAGTGGATACTAGTATTTCCGCCACTAATAACGAAAAGTTCTAGTTGGCTAATGATTCGGATTTATCACACGACGCGAGTTTTAGGACTACTGAATATTCAGCAAAAGTCCAGTTGAAGAAACAAAAAACGAATACTGTCAAAGAATTGCACTGTTGTTTCAAATATTTCCAACTGGAAAACTTCTCTCTACTCTACCGACGGAATTATCGTCTGAAATTCTTCAAAATATGTGTGGTTAATTACAAGCAATTCATCCGGAAGATGATATGGAAGTCTCAAAAATAAAAAAAAAACCTCTTAAATTTCGCAAGGGAATGGAAAATGGCCCATCCATATTCTAAAGAACAGGATGAAAACGTAACTCAATTAATGCAATGCTGAAAGGGATGAAGATGACGAATATAATTCGCAAGGACAACACGCATGCAGAAGTAGTATTTTATGTTGCTACCTAGCTCTGCACAAATGTAACTTGTGAATTGATGCTTGCTCCCATCTACAAAATGCGAATAAACACACATACAATATTGCTCTTATTTAATATTTATTTTATTGTTATTTTTGGATTTATTGTTCCTTATCTTTCTCTTCTGTTCTTTCATTATATTTTTTAATCTGTATTTTTATTAAATTTTTTAAAAATATTTTAAGTAAATAGCTTTTTTCGATCTAGATTGTGACTCCTTTTTACTTTTGATTTCGATAATGTTTCGTTTTTTAAGTATGTTAATTAGTAATTAATTTTTGGTTGGCTGAGTTTGTTAAAAACATTTTTTACATCATATTTTCCTTAACTTTTTTGTGAAGTAATTTTAAGTAAATTTATTTTTTGTTTATTTAAAAGATTCAATTAACTGGAATTTTTTTCATTTTCTACAATGTCGGTGAATTATATCATGAAGTAGAATAAGTAAGGGAGAAAGCGAGAGCATAGATATGGATTTTATGTAGTGTTTTATATGTTTTTAAAATATTGTTAATAGCAATGCTTGGTTTATGTTTTTGCAATTTGTTAAAGTTATTTTGATTTGATAATTAATTTCTCTCTGGATTTGTTTTCGTAGTCCTTAAGAGTTTCAACTTCATTTCTAATGACATGCTATAAGTAAATTTTTATATCACCTTTGTTTTAGATTTGTTGTTTATTTGATTCATTTTTAGTTTAATTAATATTAACTGTTTATTTAGTTTTTTAATTGGTTTTAGGATATTTAGTTATGTGTAATTTAGTTACTTTCAGTTAAATTGAAGCTAATTACTATTTTTACCTTTTATTTTCATTGGTTGATTTTCTGGATTTGAATGATTTTGGCTTGCAACCATATTATTTTATATTGTAATTGACTGAAATGTGACGGTTTGAGCAGTAATACCGGTGGAAACATACATTATTCCATTCCAAAGTATGGAACAGTATTAATTACATTATTTCTATAATTCTAAATTTTTGCTTTTCTTTCCCTAGTCTTTCTTATACAATTTCTGTTTTGTTAATAGAGATTTTTCGTTTTTACCTTTTAACGTCTTAGATTACTTAAATATTTATTAAAATTTTTTTAACGGATTTGAATACATTTTTTTTTAAGGATGTCTTTAAATAACTGGTTTCTTTTACATCTCTTAATAACGTTGATTTAGTGTTGAATATTCTGGGATTGTTATAAGTCATGATTTTTATTATTTGAGTTATCCATCCATCCATATCTGTGTGTGTGCGTGCGTGTATGTATACATATATACATACATATATATATATATATATATATATATATATATATATATATATATATACACGAGGGCTATTCAGAAAGTAAGGAACATTTCCGTCTGACCTTGCTAGGCGCTCACCGATGACGTATATTTTGGTGTCTGCGGGCTCGGCATCTCAGTCGTTGTCCAGCCGGGACGGGAACATTTTCACGCTGCCCGTTTTTTCCATATTCAAATTTAAAATGTGCGCTGCAATTGAAAATCCCACCAGTTGTGAGGTGCTGTCTGTGATACGGTTTTTGTTGGCAAAAAACCTAAAACCTATGGAAATTTATCGGCAAGTGTGTGAAGCGTACGGAAACAACGTAATGAATGAAAGTTCAATCCGGAAATGGTGCAATCAATTTAAAAATAGCCGTACTAACGTTCATGATGAAGAGAAGAGTGGACGCCCTAGCATTGTAACAGACGAACTAGTCGCTAAAGTTGAGGAAAAGATTCGTGAAAACCGCCGTTTCACAATAACGGAGCTTTCGCTTAGTTTTCCACAAGTTTCACGGACTTAGTTGTTTGAAATTGTCACACAAAAGCTAGGCTTCCTCAAATGTTGTGCAAGATGGGTGCCGAAATTGCTTACAAACCACCATAAAGGTCAGCGAATGGGGGGCAACTTTGACATTTCTGGAGGCTACGACAGACATGGTGATTCATTACTGGATCGAATCGTAACTAGTGACGAGACGTGGGTGAGACGACAAGGAGCTGCTGGTGCGCGACACTGAGTGGCTGAGATCGCAGGCAGCAGAATTCTATGACGAAGGAATTTCAAAGCTTGTCCACCACTATGATAAGTGCCTCAATTTATTTGGAGACTATGTAGAAAAGTAGAATTTTAGTCGCTCTTTCTGATGTATATAATAATTTTTTCCCCCTGTACTTAATTTCTTTTTAATTCCAAAACGTTCCTACCTTTTGAATAGCCTCGTGTATAGCCCTCGTGTTCCTACTTTTTGAATAGCCTTTTTGAATAACCCTCGTGTGTATATATATATATATATATTATATTATATTACGCTGCACATTAATTTAATATAATACCATTCTTTCGTGAAAGAATTGCTTGCACTATATGTGAATTTAATTTCCTATTTTATAACTAAAAAATCAGTTTACTTTGTTTTATGTTTAAACAGGAGAAAAGTATTTCACAAGATACTTTTGGGGCACTTGAAAGATTGGAGATTAATTATTGAAATAAGCAAATGACGTGTTCGAATCCAAAAAAGGAAAAATACGATGTTTTCAACTGTAATTAAACTTTTTGTAACTTTCTCTTTGCAACCTTTCACTTGAAAAATTGCGTATCTTTTTCTCTGAATGGGGATCTATTTGGTCCCAAATGATTGTTTTTTAACAATTCGTAATTAATACAATACCTGTCTAATAAATATCTTTTTGTGCGAAAAATTTGTTTTTGACGAAATTGTCATTTTGTTAATCACAGAGCCACTAAGCAATAAGAAATTTATGGAAACTTAAAATCATGCCACACCCACAAAGGTATTGAAATTTGTAAGGAAAGGAAAGATTTGACTCAGCAGGAATATCACTTGAAGATTTCTGATTTCCTATTCCCCATCCTTTTCAATAATCTCGCCGAAAAAAGAAAAAAAAAAAAAATGTCCCAATATATGTTCATTTCCTGAATATGCTAATGAGTTATATGTAACATATTTAACACAATAATTTTATTATAACTGTACGAGTTTTATATATTATTATAATTTTAATATAATTTTTCTCATACAGCAAAATTATAGAATAAATACTAAAACATATTTTAATTTATTTGTAGATGAAAATAAAACGTCTACTTTTTCAATAAAAAAGATATATTCTTTTTAAATGTGTTGCATCCCAGCTGGAATAGTATTCAACCTACTGACTGGAAATAATTTTTCAACTTGATAAACGATGTTTGAACAAAAATCTCTCAAAGTGTGTTAAATACAGTTCTGAATTTCAAGAAGTTGACGTAAGTAAGAATTACAACATTTTTTTAATTAAGTTTTCTGAGAATCTTTTTGTTGAGAAAATATATTTGTAAAAATGTTAGCTGTTCGGAGCTCTTTCAACTATTTCCTTAAGTAATATATTTGGAAAGTTTAGACAGGATATAAAATGGAATTTAGAGCTTTGTATTTTATTTGTTTGCATCTTTTTATTTACAAAAATTCAATCTAAAATAGCAATATTTATAGTATGATAAATTTTATGATAATATGAATAAATCAAACGGCGTCTGTACAACTAAAGCTAAGGAGAATTCTAACTTTTCAAAGTTCTGAAAAAGAATGTCATCTCTTATGGTCCGGGGATAAAGTGAAGTAAATTATACCTTTTTTTTTAAAAAAAAGTTTTTTTAAATTTTTTTAAATCGACGTTTAAACATTACAAAACACTAGTAGCGTTCTTAGAGAGAACTACTTTTCTGCTCCTATATTACCACACCTTCTTCAACTCTTAAAAAAGCTCATTCTACTTCTCCCTTCCCTATCGTGGTGTTCTTAGCGCTGAATCAATGCCCGAGGGGATAATGCGAACACCACTTGAGAACAAGCTGATTTATATTTTGTTTTTAAGTTTGTATTTAAATGAAGTTTGCATTTGTCAAGAAGGCTATTAATGTTACAATTATTTTATTATTTTTTATTTGTAAAAAAGCATTGCTAAATTGTGTTTAATATGTTTTCTATATATTTTTGCGTCCGATATTGATATAATATTAATGTTTTTAATTTTCAAAAATAATTAAGAAAAATGGGAGAATTAAGTCATTATTTTTGAGCCATAATTCTGAACATTACCAACAACAAATGATCAATTTGAATCAAATTTTGCTTGGAAAACTACCAGAATATCAGAAAAGACCACACAGAGTGATTTTGCTTTACGATAACACACCATCCCACACAGTAAAACCGGTCAAAGGAAACGACTCAAGCGTTCAGTTGGGAAACACTTTCACATTCGACTTATTCACCAGACTTAGCTCCATCTGATTTTCCTTTATTTGCCTCAATGAACTTGTTCTTGATGAGCAGCACTTCACATCTTTCGAAAATGTACAAAATTGGCTCGATGAATGGTTTTCTTCAAAAGACGAACAGTGTTTTTGACCGGGCATCTTTAAATTGTCTGAGAGATAGACTAAATGTATGGCTTGCGATGGGCAATACTTTGAATAAAATAAATTGTTTCATTTTTAATAATAAACGCATATTTTCTATACGAAAATTCTGGTTTCATATTCACATACCTGGTATATATATATGTGTGTGTGCGTATGCAATTTTTAGTCTCGCTGTGTCGTATTCTAGAAAAGTGATTAAATATAAGAAAATATACGCCCAGTTTGTACACAGTGTATTTTGATCCATAAGAATACCTACCTGACCTTACAAGTGTATATTGTGTATTACAATTGCAAAAGATAATTTCAGTCTTTTCAGATCAACTGTTCACTCTTAAAGGCATAATATTAGTTTGTTCTGTGCTCACTACTATCACAGATTCCTCGAACAAAAACTCAAATATATTTATATAAATGTAACACTACTGAATTAATTTGTTTATTAACGTATGAATAATTTACACATTTTTGAGAAAATTCTAGTTTTTTGAATTTAAAAAATCACATCTGACAAACATTATATAAGTTCATATTTTACTTTTATTTGCTTTTCTTTACCATAATACATAAAAATAAACTTCAAAATAACACACACAAAGAAAATTTCATACATGTTTCTTTGAAAATCAACCTTACATTTGAAGAAATTCAAATTGGTGGAAATGTCTTCTCTATAAAACAGATATATGTAAATGTGCTCTAGAAAGTCTCTTGGATTAGTTAGTCGTACATTATGAGTTTTGAAATAAATATTGACAATTTAAATATTCTTTGGGAAAATAATTATGCATCAATATGCACATTATGCAAGTTACCTAGTATTCTTATGAATACCAAATTTCAATCCAAATATTTGGGATTGGTTCTTAAATATAAAAAAATAATATAAATTAAATTGAAAATTATAAAAAGAAAGTAATTAATTACAAACTTATAAAGTTTCGATTTAAATTAGATGCAGAATACGATTACAAAAGGTACTTCATTTGTTTTTTTATTAGTTGAAACATAAAATAAAATTGTGCTACAAACTGTATTCTAAGCTCTAATACATGCTTGTCTAAAGTGCGGCCCAAAAGCCTTCAAAATACTGCTCAAATGCAAATTATGAAAATGTTTAAATTTACACATTTTTATTAAAAAAATAAATGTTTGCTATATTTTCATATATAATCGATTAGTTGACATTTATTTTGAAATAAAAATTTAAATAAAAGCATCTTAATACGCCGTGAGAATTTATGTTTCGAATTATGTGTGTATCCACTCGACGGTGAATTTTTTGAAGAATTACAATATTTGTATGCAGTATATTGCAATGTATTTTGATTTCCTAATCCTTTTGGCCAAAGGGGCCTTTCACAGAAAAAGAGGCCTGCCCCATATTCTCTAGAAATAAATAAATTACCTTCAAATCTTCAAATGGAATGCATTGAACTGCAAAGTGACATTCAACTGAAAGAAAAAATTGGGAATGTTTATTTACTGGAGTTTTATAAAGATTACCTACCCCGCGATATATATCCTAATTTTCACAATCATGCTTTATTAATGCCTTCAGCTTTTGGCTACAATTGTTGAACTATTATTTTCTAGAATGAAGTATACAAAAAACAAAAATAGGACAAAGATCACTGACAAACATCTTGAAAATGCATTAAGAATTGTAACCTCGTCTATTGAACTCGATATCGATTTGCTTGTTCAACAAAAGCAAATTCATCCATCTCATTAATTTGAATTTTTTCCATCTTTAGGAAATCCAAACTAAATGAAACGAAACTTTTACAAATTTAAAATAAATATGTACCTATATAGATCTAATTCAAATTAAAAAAAATTATAATAAAAAGAAGTTAATTTATTTGAATAAAACTACATAAATTATTCAAATTGTTGAGAAAATATTGCATGTGGGGCCCAGCAAAATTTTTTTGTTGTAATGTGGCCCTGAAATGGTCATAGTTTAGACACCCATGCTCTAATACATAAAATGATCCAAACAGCTTTACAATAGAATGAAAGATTTTTTTAAACTACCTAGAACTAATGCTATCGGTTATTTCGGCTGTAACAAGAAATCAAAGAAAAAAAAAGTTTTATAATTAAAACAAACATCATCATAAACAAAACATTAACTTATTTTAAGCAATTTGAAACATATGTAATATTTAAATATTACAATATTTATTGTCACTTATTTTAAGCCACTGTAAGCTACTAGTGTACGAAAAATGAGGGTTTTGAAGAAAAAAATAATAAGATTAATATGTAATATTCAATATTTATTTTTCAATATTAGTAAATTAAAATAGAGTGAAATATTTAGAATTAAAACTGAATGTTGAATCGAATTAATTACCACCAAAATCTGCTTCAAGACAACAACGCTTCGGTTGAATACATAAAATATTTAGATATAAATAATTACTACTTCATCAATATCTCATAGTACAAGAATTAAATATTAATATTAAAAACAACAAAAAATGAAACACTTAGTCTCATCAAAATTGCCGTATTTGCTATGATATTTTTAAAAATGCAGTTCACATTTGAGGCAAAACAGTTTCTATATATTATTGAAACACTGTGCTAAGCGTGATCTTATGTTACGGGGGAACAATACATTTTCCATTTAAAATTAATTTAAGAGTAAAAAATGTCAAAACGTCTCGGTATCAATTGCTCTGCCAAGAAAGCCAAGAAAGATAATGCGAGTCCAATGAACAAAGCAAAAAAGGCCATTTTCAAATCCTCTAAGGTCAGTTGCATTTCTGGTTCTTCATGTTTCACTTCTAATCTCTTGTATAATTTACCAAGAAAAGCGGAATCGTCAAGCCATTTTTCATATAATCCACTATTGACTAGACGGTAGAGAACTTCATCCACCCGTTCGCGGCAACAGAATCCTTTTCTCCAATTAATCGCTGTATGCCACACTCCTAGATAATCATCAGACACTTTCACACTGACATAGGGTGGTGACCCTACAAGTATTTTGAACACTTTTTTCGCTATAAGTACTGCAACCGGATCATCCAAGTGGTCTGTGAACTGTTCTGCGTACGAGTAAAGCCAGTTGTTTTTCTCAATGATTTCCCCCAGCTTCACCATATATTCATTCGTACTTGCACGTAGTAAATCTGTATGAACGGCCTCTTTGGGTGTTAAACATTTGTATTTTCCACTTAAAACTGCATCGGACAATTCCTTGAAAGTTCTAGGTACTGGCACTTTTTCAGGCATGGTCAAGAAGGATAGAAAACTGGTGTTATAGAAAAAAGGCATGACGGTTGCGGTGGCGAGCCACAAACCAAACAGCACTCTTCTCCAGGGGGTTTCTCTGACGTTTTCCATGGCTTGCGAAGCGATGCTTCCCAGAACCGATAGAAAGCTACCCAAAAGTGTGGCGTTTCTGAACATTATTCTTTGAAAAAGAATCGTGGCTACCAGTATCATGAAAGCGTATAAGAACCAGACATCCAGACTGAAAGGATAGGCGAATGCTGATACTTTCGGCATTTCCCCAGGTTCTTTTGTCAAAAAAGTCACCTCGAGGGTGCTTATAGGTACGCTGAAATCAACGGCCTCCGATACTTCTTCAGAAATAGTTAAGCCCAGTACTCCCATGTCAGCTTCTCCTCTCTGTAGTACTCCAACGATGCCACCGTACGTACCATTGCCCAAATCAGATACGATTTCATCATCTGGCGATAAAAGAACTTCAATCTCAAAATCGAGTTTTTCAGACAGACATTGTACCAGTTTCCCCTCCACTCCACCCAATTCGTATTTATTATCCACTTTCTTTATTGTCATTATGCTACCAAGTTCGATAGTGGCAAGCGTTATTTTTTTGGGAAAATAAGAACTTTTCATGTTTTTCAGTGATTATTTGCTGTATAATTCTTAGGAAGGAAGAGCTAGATTACTCTTCTGTTCGTGGTTTAGATGACATATGGAAGATGAGCTTATTACATCTGAGGCAGAATTATGGAGTAAACGTCGAAAGGCTCTGGGTGTTGAGCATTATATCATATGATATAACGGTGTATCGTACTGTGTTTCTGTAATGCTCGTTAAAAACATTTGTTCTTGTGATTTTGAAATGCTCATTAAAAACAAAACTCATTTCGAAATCTAATATCGATGTATCACGTCAAATATATTTCTCTAACACATTATCACATTATTATAGTTCTCCACTTTTTCCTTTGTTCTGCAAATTCCTTATTTACATAGAATTTTCATTAAGATTATTCAGTAATTTATGTTCAATTTATCGCGCAATTATTATTTGCATTGAAACAACGGAAAACCTTTTGCATTTAACGAAACTAAAGACAAACTCGTGCAGTGGGAAAAATTGTGATCCAATAGTTGCGAATAAGTTGAAAGAACTATAATTTTTTTTTTAAATCAAATTTTTAGAATAAATTTTATGTGAAACATATCGAAGTTGCCAAAATGATTATTGTTTGTTCTTTAAAAAAAAGCTCTCTGACGAGTGAAGAAATTGTTTACCATATGCTCATACAAATCGAAACACATCGGTTTTAAATAGCCTTAAGTGCATCATACACTTAAGACAATATAATATGGATAACACATTATTACTCATTACTGACTCAAATGTAAAATATTTGAATAATAGCACATAATTTTATACTTCGTAGTTGCAAAAAATATATTTAATCTTTTATTTTTTCTTAATTGATTACCCTATTGACAAAAAGTTACATTTTGATTGTAAGAATCTGTTAGACCCAGGCTAAATTATATTTGCTCTAATTTATAACAAATATTTTTGTACAACTTTGCTTCAATTTTTTTTATGTTTATTAAAAGAGAAAACACATTTTATATATTTGCTCTATAACCGAACTTTTTTCTTTCTCCCCTGCCACTTTAAACGTCCATTCTATTGTTTGAATAAATGGTTTTAAGTCTTTGAAATCTCATAAAAATATTTTTAAATATTTTTTAAAATTATTTTTTAAATATTTTTTATAATAAAATATTTTTTAAAAATATTTCCCGAATACATTCATTCTTCCCGACACATTGTTAACGACAAACAAGCTTTACAGCACACTTTTATATGCTATTGGTACAGAGGAGATACCCACGTAAAATATCTCGCTTGCGCGCATACTTCAACACTGAGTATGATTTTCTTCCGCGTCATAATGACAAAGGCTGTTTCCAGCTAATGTTAAAGAAGAGGGCCCAAAGTTCGAACACATTTTCAGGTTGAAAAAAATGTTTTAATATTAATATAAATTACTATGGATATAACACATATAATTGTTTATTAAATAGCCTTCTTAGAATTTAGATTTTTTTAAAAAAATTTAAATTTCTTGCCTTTGCGTAAAATGTATATTCAATTTTCAGTGTTAAAGTATAGGAGACGAAATGTTCGAACACATTTTCTACAAGAAAAAAATTATTGATTCAAGCAGAATTAAATAAGTAAAAAGTATACGCTTCTCTATCGAATAGAGTAGCCAGAATATGGTTTTATGTCGTTATTAATCCATTTTTTAAAGGTTCAAAATTAATTTTTATTTATTATTGACGTACTTCGGACTATCTACAGCAAGATGGTGCAGGCATATTTTTTTAACTGAAATTCTGGGCAAGAAATGCTTATTTTTGGCTAACATTTACAGTTACTATCTGGAATGAAATTTTAGTAACTTGTAAATTGTGACTAATGGTAAAGAATGGAGAAAGCTTTATGATTCACAGAAGCGTAAGCGAAGCCTACGAACTAACCACTAATAAACTCTCCGGTGTGGGAATATTTTGTGTGTGTTCATAAAAATTTATTTGTGTTTAATGGTAAATTTGGGTTATGGAAAAGATGTTTAAAAATAATTGTTTAATTCAGTGAAGTGAAAGGAGAGAAGAGAGAATCTGAATTAAATTAACATTGAACTTCTCCGAAATGAATTAAAAATTACTTATATTTTCTTTAACCTTTAAAGAATACAACAAAATATAAATTACTGTTTCGTGAAGCATAAAATAGGAAATTTTAATTTAGTCACTATGATGCACTGGTTAGTTTGTTTATTCCAACAAAGTTATATATTTTTTAAAAATTTAACTTAATTTCTTTTATCTATTGATTGTTATTTTTCAAATTTAATTACGCATCTAAAAAAAATTAAATATTAGAGCCACTGGAAAAATTATTTATAAAATACTGTTACTTAAGCTGAATCGCAAATAATTTATATAGTGTACAATACATTGTATTTACTACACTTTTCAATTTATATTGTAACGTGTAGTAAAATCATGAGATGAAATTTCTAATAGTTTAATAAAATTCATTGTACTCGTATTAAAGAAACAAAACATAAAAAATATTGCTTCAATCCACTATAACTTTTTCTTTGAGAATATTGGTATATAAAGAAGAATGAAAAAACAAACAAATAAATAATGGTAGCAAAAAACTGAAAATAAATTTCAAGCTTTCGAGGTCAACGCCATTTGAACTTTTAAATAAGCAATTATCGTATTTGTATATTATATTTGTAATAAGTGTTATTTCCATCATAAATGTAATTGTAAGTATACATTATATTTTTAAGTTTTTAGTAAATAAATATATTATTAAAAGATTATATAGAAAAGATAATATGCATTTCAATATCATCTTCTCACAATCTCTTCAAAATTATTATACTTTTTCCATAAAGAAAACTAAATCTTATGGAAATGCTTTCCACATTCGTTAAAAATATAACCATTTCGAAGCCCAATCATTGATGTTATAAGCTGATAATCACAGAAAAATAAAAAAAAAAAAAAAATACTAATGATGCCCGCGTGTTTTTCTGTCTCCTACAACACTTGTTATATTTTGTTTTTCTTTATCGCCTCAGAAACCTGCCTTCTTTCGTCAAATACAAGACACCAAGACATCCTTGGGCTCTTTTTTTTTTTTTTTTATTTATTTCCCTTGGATTTTACCGTCTTTGATGAACACGGATGACGCACCCCGGGATACCCTAGTGATCCTTCTCTATTTTTAACTCGCCTTCTCTTGTCAATCAATTCAAATCTATTTTTCATTTTTCAAATGTTTGGACCACAATTACATCTTGTTTGGCGCAGCATAGTCACATTTGGCTCTTGCGCCATGAAGTACTACCATCACATCGCATCCCATTGTTTTTGTTCATTCATTGCACCATAGTGTCTTAAATTTACAATTTCAGACATAAGTTGTACAATTATCGATTTATTGTGAATGATTATTGTAACAAATACTGCATATGACCATAAATGATTTTTTCAGTAACGGGGGGGGGGGGGGAATGGTTATAATAAATTTTTTTTATGTAACTGGTTTACGAAAACAAATCACGTAAAATTTTAATTAAATTAATCGATAATTAATCTATGTAATGTACCAATCAGTGTAGAACTTCCCACATTACGTTCGGTTACATTCGCTTTTTTATAATTAACTATTGCTGAAAATTAAAATCTGATATTTTCAATTTTCTGACCAAGTCCTCGAATAACTTTTTTAACATAACAAGCGCTATAGTTTGAGGACAATACATTTTATATATATTAGCTCAAAATTATAATTAATTCTAAGAATATCTATTGAAGTTGAACTTAACAGAATAGCTATCTAGCATAAAACAGTATTACCGTAACAAATTGGAACTTTTTTTTTTGGTTTATTGCAAGTCCCCCCCCCCATATTATAACTAAACATAAGTATTTTTCATTTAAATTATAAAACAAAATTAACTAAGAGATTCTGATTTCTTTGGAGCATTTGAAAGATTAAAAATTAGTTTTCTAAAAATGTAAATGATGTCTTAAATTCGAAAAAGTAAAGATACATAATTTTCAATTGTAGAAGTCTTTCAAGTATTATGATTTGTCTGAAAAGTGAAAGAGGAATTAAAAATGTTTTAATTCTCGCGCTTTTTTTCCCCCCTTCAGCTAACTTTTTGGTTTACATTTTGACGTTATTTGATTTAGGAACTTCGCCTTGTGTATAAATTGAGTCTTATATAAGCTAATATTGCAGGAGATCGAAACGTGATCATCGGAAAGCTGATACTTGACTCAGACTCTGCAAAAAGTATTATTCTCTACTCATATTCAATTTTGTTGTTATTGAGATAAGTTGAAATTTCAGTTATATTATTAGGTTTCAGTCACGAGTTAGTAACCTATCCTTCATAGTAATAGCCTGGTATTGTATAATACAAATAAAACTATTTCGATCTTTTTAAACTATCTCTTTCTTGAATGAACATTCATTGAGTTTCGATGACTCAGATCCTAAGTAACGACGCAGAAGATGTCACAAATGCGTCCACCATTACCCACCCTCGATTCGGATCCGGAGTAGGAATGACAATTCTACCGATTCAATTTTTCTGACAGTCTTAGCAAAAGTAAGTAACATAAAGGAAGGCTCATGTAACTATAAAAAAGTAAGTCTATTATTTGCAAATTTTACAGAAACGAAATCTATATTTTGTTGAAATATTTCTCCCTTATTTATTATATGCTCACATAATTACTGGTCTTAGTAGCCGAAAGGTCATGGCGGTTTTCTCATTGAGGCAAAGATTCTAGTAATGATACCGTTAAACACCGCCATTTAGTGATGTTGAAGTACGTTACATCTGTAGAGACTCCAAGTCATCATGTTGGTGTGGTGAGGAAGTATGGAGAGTAAAATTTCAGGTAACAAGTGTCCTCCTGGTCATTTGACTGAGGTTCAAAATTATGAGGTCAGTCGCCAATATTCATCGTGTTGTTTTTAAGTGCGATGTTAATAACACAATCAAACTTTTATAGCAGAGATGCCAGTTGCACTATCTTTAGGAGCCACATTTTAAAAAGAAATATTTGAGAGAGCCGTTTGTTCAAAGTTGCCATAAGGATATTGTAAAATTTCCCTACATTACTCCTCATTTTAATCCAAAAGGACACTATTTTGTGAATTTTTCCTACAAGACAAGTGAATCATTGAAAATAGAATATTATGGCACAAGAGCCAAATATGGTTAATGTGTATTTGAAAAAAAAATAGAAGAAAGATAATTGGTTGACAAGAAAAAAAATATTGAAGCCTGCCAGGGGCTACCTTACTCGTACGACATTGTATCTTACTTATTTTATACTATATATATGAGGGGGGATTTTCCAGCTAATTATCAAAGAATTAATTGCATTTTCCAATGTACTATAAAACCAGTTCCTCAGTTACTCGATAGATAGCCCCACGAATTAGCATCATGTGATAGGCCGTGCCCGCCCCCCCCCCCCATTACTGAACGAAATTGAGCGACATTTCGTTTCCATCCTCTCTTCTCCTTTGCCCTTCTAATGATGAAAGTAAGCTCCGAACGCCAGAGAGCGCGTCCCAATGCCCGTCGCTGATATGCAATACAATGAGGCCGCTATCTATTTTGCTCCGATGAACTGGTAAATATGAATATAGTATTTTGTATATATTTTTCCTTCATCTCTTCTAATAAACTTAAGTAAAACTACTTCAAGCATCGTCATTTAAATTACCGGATTCTACGAAATCATCATAGAATCCGGTAATGGAATTACTCCCCTAGATAAACCAGTATAGATTCGGGATGTATAATCTCATCACCCCCATTCTACAAAATTTATGGGGGCTCGACCGGGATGGATGCAAAATTTATGAGAGTTTGACCTGAGCTGCCAGGATGTGTGAAAAATTTATGAGCTTTCGACCCGAGACTCCGGGATGCTTACAAAATTAATGGGAGATGATTACAAGAAGAAAAGAAATTAGATGTTCGCTCTGATATCAACAAAATTTCCCAGATGCTAATGCCGAAGTATGCCTCTAAAGCAAGAATAGCCAATGTCCAGCGACGACAGATCCACTATAAAGAAAATGTCCATTTCCACAATTAGTTTTCTGCTACGACGAGTGTGTCCCACCTACAAGTAGAACCACCATCCAGGATTCATTACAGTTTTTCTTCGACGACGAAGTCTTCAATTGCTTCTTCGCATCAAATGTTTCTTGGTGTTGGTGATCATCTAAATTGTGTTTAATCTACCCGCTCAAAACAGGACGTCGACTCCTTAAAGAGCCTTAAAAAATAAAAATCCAGTGTGCTTCAGTGTGAAAGTTTCACCACAAGGTTCCAGGTACTGTAAAACATATTTATTTTTTCGGACAATCCGTCAATTCCAATGAAGTGCTATCATGTAATGTTTTTTTAATTATAAAAAGAAATATATGAAATAAAAGAAAATTAAACGTGTTATTTCCTAAGTGCATTTTTATACATATTTTTTCAAATTGGAATACTTGAATTCAAAATCTAGGAGTGTTTTTTTTTTATTGTGTATGTGTGAATTGATATGCGATGATATCTCAAATCAATCAGCGTTCTCATGCGAGAAATGAATAAATGCATAAGTAATTAGACTTCCTTGCCCAGAGAAAGAGTAAACTTCCTGATTTTCACATGAAATTACTTCAGCGTTCGCCTAAGCAATGTCCGCTGTTTGATTTCACTCTTTCAATGAATGATAACTTATTACTTTGTAAAAAAATAGGTTTGGCAGATTAGTGAATTCTAAATTAAGCAAATTGAAAGTGTTATTGATTCTCTGATTATTTCTCTGTATGTCTGAATATTTTTTGGTTCTAAATGAATTACTTTATATTCTTTCATATTGTTTAGTTTTGGTTCTGTAGAAAATTTTAACAAAGGGATTTTAGATTGATATGATAGATAATTGTTTAAAAAGAGGGAGTACTTTAATAAATTATATTGCAATAGACTAATAGAAATTTCTTATATTTATATCATTTTCACAATTCATTTCAAATATCCTTGCATTTACATGATTGTGTTCAATGTATATTTTGATATATATATATCTGCTAAACAAATTAATTAAAAGAAATTCACCATAATAAGCGTGTATCATTTTAAAATCACTTGTTGTTGTTATTACATAAAAATGATTAGAGTATAAATTTTCAAATTAATTGATTCTATTTAACTATTCATAAGTTAATTTCAAAATGTCGTACCTCGCTAAAGGACGTCGGGAAGATATGTTTATCCTCGCGGGAGAATTAGATCTAAAGCCTGATTCTTCAATGACAGTTAAGAAACTAAGGGACTTAATCATTAAAGATGCTGAATATGATGAGGAGTTCACAAAAAATTTGTATACGAGGATAATAGCACAACGAAAACAAGATTGAAGAGAAACAACGTCAAGATCAACACGAAATCTAGCCAGAGCGATTAAAATTACAAAAATCAACTCGAATTACACACAACGGTTGGCGAAACAGACAATTCAAAATTACTAGGAAAGGAAATATCCAAATTTCTCCATACTATACGAAGTTAAAGAAGATATTAGCTTATATTTAGTCTTATTCGAACGTCAAGTGCAACGTTTAACTATTCCAAATGAACTTTGGGTTTCATATCTTTTAGGACTCTTACCTTCCGAAATTTCTCACATCGTCACAAGTGAACCAGACGAGATAGCAAACTTCGATCACGTAAAAGAACTGCTGCTAAAAAGATTTAAATTAACGCCAGAAAAGTTTCGCTAGTTATTTACCACGCATCAAAAAGTTTATAGCCCCAATTGGACCAATTTTTATCACGAACTTGCAACATATTTCTGCGGGTGGACATCAGGTTTAAAAATCGAATCCTTCGAAGAATTAAGAAAACTGATCATCTCAGATCAAATGAAACATAGAGCTCTTACCGACTTCAAGCAACATTTTCTTGACAAATGGACAACGATAAATTCGCCAGCCGAATTAGCAGAAAAATTTGAAGAATACGAAGACGTCAAGAGAACACCATGTCAAAAGCCAGTTAATTCGTATTTTAGGGGGAAACAAGATTTCAGAGCACCAGAAATATTTCGACAATTTGAATCGCCACGAAAATTCGAGCAGCACAGATAAAGTAGGAAAGTTGCAGCGACCAAGAGTTACAATCGACATCACAATGCTAAATCCGCCAATTACGGAAGTTTTGAAGGAAATCACGAAAACTCAAATCGACGGGTTCAAAATCGAGTTCATGGAAGAGAAAGATATTCAAGTTCAAATGTTTCTACAATCACGCTCCTAGAAAACTTCTCCAGTTTAGAAGATTCAACTGATTCAGCGAAGCAGTAAATACAATACCATGCGAATAGAAGAACAATTCCAGAAATAAAGCAACCCTACAGTAGACATTGCCATATCAATCAACGAAGGTCTACACGCACCTGAAGTAATATGTTGAGAAGAAAATGCGAATATCGACAGGCGTAAATAATAATCGAAATGAAAATAATAAATATTCAAATAAATGTCGGCGGCATCAATATGGCGGCAAGCGTCGGCGTCGGCGGCATCAGGCGTGGCCTGGCGTGGTAATGAAATAATGGCGTGGCGTAATAATGGCGAAAGCGTCGGCATGAC
The DNA here is from genome assembly GCA_019974015.1 of Nephila pilipes. NCBI lineage: Eukaryota > Metazoa > Arthropoda > Arachnida > Araneae > Nephilidae > Nephila > Nephila pilipes. The sequence goes on along the minus strand of BMAW01090162.1, from coordinate 400,760 downwards.
GGCAGCGGCGTGGCATCAGCGAAAAATGGCGAATGATGGTGGCGTATCAGGCATGGCGGCGTAATGAAAATGAAATAGTGGCATCGGTGGGCGGCATGTATAATAATGATAAAATGAAATGAAGCGTAATGGTAATGGTAATCTCATCCGGAATGAAATAATGTGGCGGCGTGATAATTAATGGCGTAATGAAAAATGACCGAATGAAAAATGGTAATGAATAATGAAAATAATCAATGGCGGCAGAAATGGTAATGGTAATGGTAGTAATGTCGTAATGGCGATGGCGGCAGAAATGGTCAATGGAAAGAAAGAAATAATGGCATAATAATCGGGCATCCTGGCTCGAAGAAGACTGAAAATAATGGCAATCAATAAACAGCCAGTAATGGTGAAATGAAA
>BMAW01090162.1:383757-396144 GCA_019974015.1 Nephila pilipes | reverse complement strand
GCACACACACACACGCACACACACATATATATACATATAACACTTTTATATGCATTTAGTATTAAAAAAAATTCATTTATACATAATTCATACAGTTCTTATGAAAAACGCCTCTAGAATATGTAAACTTTATTAGAATATAATGTCAGTCACTTTTTGCTTTTTGTTTCTAATTGTTTCTTCTACTTCAAATGGGTCTCTCAAAGACATCTTTTGAGAAATAAGGGAAAAGATAATTGATTGACAAGAAAATGAGTCGAACATCTAACTTAAAAAAATCTTGAAGTCTGCCATGGTTTCATTATTCCTATGATATTGTATTTTACTCATTTTATACTGATTTTTTTTTTACTTTTATATGTATTTGATAACAAAATAATTTCCTTTTATGCAATAATCTATAGAATATTAGGGTAATTTACATAGTTAACACATACAGTTCTTATGGAATCCTGTTTGTTTGAGAATATGTAAATTTTATCAAAAAATAATATCAGTCACTTTTTTTTGTTATTTTTAATTGCTTCTATTTCAGATGGCTCTCTCAAATGCATCTTCTGAGGCGCTCCTTATTCAATAATTGCCGGTGTGTAAAATATATTTAAAATAAAATTTTGTTAGCTTTGGAATTAGGGCGTTCCAAAATTTCTCGTTTCGTTGTATACGCAATGTTAAAGTTTTTTTTTACACTACATATAAATTTTACACCATTTATGCTGAGTAACGTGACAAGAAATGGATCTGTTCAACATTCAAAAAGAAAGACGAGCGATATCCAACTGATTTGGTCTGAATTGTTATGGTTTCTATACGCTTCTCCATCGTAAAGTTATTAGTGAAAAAATCGTCATAGGTGAAGAAAACTGCTCATTTTTTTTACTGGTTTTATAGCTTGAAAGTATCCTATTATTCCCTCCCCCTCCCCTTAAAGTTTCAAACTATTCGTTGCCTCCTGCTTGGTCAATTCTAAATTTTCACGGCGTTCTGCTTTCACCATGTTCGAGGGAAAAACGACTTTTGTATACTAGAGATCTAATCAAGGGTATTGTGTTCAACCAACATTTGATTACATGTTGCTAAGCCACTCTGAATAATAAAATAGGAATTTAAAAATATAATGAAAAATTTGTGCAAAAGGATATTTATGAGATAATAATTGTATTTGCAATTTTATCAAATGAAAGATAATAATTTAAAGCAAAAAAAGAATCGTAATGATAGAAAGAGCTAAGTTGGAGTTGCGTTGAAATCCGGTGAGGTCCGAGTCTCTCGTATTAAATCAACTTCAATTCCACAAGGATATTTTATGTCTTCTATTACTGTTTAAACTACCATTCTTGTTTGAAATGTCTAAAATCGAATCATGGTCACGAGCACTCGGCTGCGTTATTTCCGCCGAATCGTGGGTTCGAGTCCTGATGCCAATAAAGACCCACAGTGTAGCGGAGATGATGAACATTAAATCTGTTGAAGTTCCAAGTTCTTCCATTGGCGTGGTGTAGAAGTTTGGAGAGAGAGGTGTCAGCTCAGTGTCGTCCTCGTCACTTGTCAGAAGTTAATTGCGAGGTCGTCCGCCAAAAGCCCTAATGTTGCTTCTGCGTCCAGCGTTAATAAGCAAACAATCAACTTATTTAATGACGAAAAAATTATCAGTTTATTATTTACATCAATCATATTTGCTTATTCTTTGGAAACAGACATAAATAAAAAAATATTTATTTAAAAACCTTAACGAGCTTTCTCTGGTACTGTGGTCTCACTTAGAAATTGTTGTTCGTAGCATTTGGAAAGAATTATTTCTATATTTTAATGTAACAAGATACCTGAAAAAGATAAAGACAAAGGAAGATAAAAGTATTATACCACTGAAAAAGATACATTTCACCTTACTGTCATGGAACCTTTTCTTTCTAAGCGCATTATGACAATAATACATATATATTTTCTAAAACTAACTATTAAGGAAATAAAACTAAATGAAGTGAACTACAAAAATTTATAATGAACCAATTTTTGTAGGGGGGGGGACTTTTTTTATAAATAAATTTGACTGAAAAAGATCTACAGCTACTTACCATTTATTTATAATTTAATTCTGCATAAATTTCTTAAATAATGAGGTGTTACTCATAAAGTTTAAGTAAGTTTAATTTCGGAGAACATTTGGAATACGTAGTTCTATCGTAATATTTCCATTTAGCAGAAATAAAATTTAAGTGTACAATTAATTTAGTTTTAACACGATAAATTAATATACAAATTTTGTACAGTAAAATTAATACTAATTGAATATATTTATGTAGACTGTTAATTAATCATTAAATTGATTATTTTTAAAATTTAAATTTGGACATCTTCGAAAATGAAACATATCAAGATAGTTGTAAATAGATGTCTGGCAACTCTCCTTACATTCTTTTTATTATTTTCATTTTTATTCACTATAACTTTTCTTTCATTCTTTCTTTCTTTCTTTTTTTTTTTGCTACTATCAATATTTTCCTTATAAAAAGAAATGAGAGAGAGAGAGGTTTACATGGTTAATCTTTAACGCTTTTAATAGTGCTCTGTTTCTTTAAAATTTCTTTATACTACGAGAAAAGAAACTTTTTTCCTGCACCTCTCCTTTTCCCACAAAAAATAAATAAATAAAAAGCAGACCCCCCCCTCCTCAAATGTAATAAATATGAAAGCTCTTTCAACTTTCTGAGTGTGAAATTCGTCATTTAAATAAATTACGAATCTAAACTAATATACACCTTTGGTCCGTCGAGGCGGCACATCAGCGCTATGGAAAATAGTAATTTCTAATTTATTTTCCTTCGTAGATGGGGAAAGAGTAGTTCACGTTGGTGGAAGATTAGAAAATGCTTCTGTGCCATATTCTCATAAACATTCGGCTATTTTACCGAAAGGTACAAAATTAAATAAGATTTTACTTTGAAAGTTTGAGCAGGCCATTTCACGCTAGGTCACAAGATTGTTGAATACAGTATGATTAAAATTTTTGCTCTTAAGCGGACGTAACATCGCTCGCAAGATGGTTTTGTCAGTGTGTGATAAACGACAAAAATCATTTGGAGGACTTTAGGAGGCTGGCGTAAAATCTTTAAAACAACAACTTTAAACTTCATTTTATGCATGAAGAATAAGAAGCTATTATGATTCAAGTAGAGTGAATAAAATATTTGCGTCCATTGATACCACTGAGTAATGATTATATTAAACTAGATTAAAATGGATAATCGAAAAAATTGATCAGATGATGGATCAAAATAATTTTAATCAACGAACTTTCCCATCAATTCTCAGATTTTAAGGTCAAATCCGAGAAGTATATTAAGGATTTGACAGGAGTGTCTAAGTCGTTAAAGTTAAAAAATTCTATGAATAAAATAGCTGTTCTTCTAATTAATAGTAAGCTAATTATTTATGATACCAATGTTATCTTATAATCCATTAATGGTTAAATTTGCAGTTTCATGGCTCTTTTATTATTTTAAATTGTTTGAAGAATTGTACTGTTTAATTATTTTCTCCAACTAAGTTCTTGCATGGGAACATAGCAAGACAGAATTGGATATTAGAGCATGCATCAAAACTGAATAATGTTCTTCTGCAACATCATAACGGCAGAATATAGTTCACTGTTAGGGAAGATGGACGTGAACTATTAATTGGAACTCTACTCTTAATTGAAGCTAACAATTTAATACTTTAATACACACACACACACACACACACACATATATATATATATATATATAGAGAGAGAGAGAGAGAGAGTGATGGCTGTGTGTATGTATGCGAACATAAATTCTATGCACTATTGTAAATATACCGCATCAAATTTATGCTGCGAGTTTGCGAATAAAATAAAGAGAAAAGAAGCAATCACAGCCGATCAGTTATTTAAATAATTTACGAATCAAAAATTAATGTACACATTCCTTACACCTTTCTTTTCTAGTTGTTTTGATTTTTTATGGTTTTCCCACTTTCTTCTTATTGTTATTAGGATATCTCTTTTCATCTTAATATTTCTGTGCGGTGTAGTTAAGTGTTTTCTAAGTTCCCTCAGAAAAAGGCACATCTTTAGTAAAAAGTATTACTTAACACTTCAGAGTTGGAATAAAAATATTTAATCCAATTCAATTATTCAAAATCATTATGCTCAACTTTTTCACTCTGTTGAAGAAAGTTTATTTTGCCTGAATGAGTCCATTAGATCGAGTTTGGATTATATTTGTTCTAGCTCACAACAAATACTTTTATATAGCACCAGTAAACACTCGTGGAGATATATAAAATACAAGTCAAAAATTCTTTTTTGTTTAAAGTTGCAAAGAAGGTACACTCAGACAAATTTTTATAGTGTAAAATAATATATAATTTATAAAAGTTTCAGGCTTCAATGCTTATTTTGCAATGGTATTTAATTTATCGGTAATTACTTACGTATCTAGTCTCATGTCTTATAAATGATATACTTAATTATTATTTATTTACTTTATTTATTTATATTATTTATTCATAAATTATAATAAAAAATAGTAATTAACGTTAATTATGATATGATACACTTATAAATAGAGCTATTATACAACATACGCAATAAATTGTTGACAGTCATACATTAAGCAACACATCTAGGCACTATCTCAGAAAGTGTGCAGGACTTCTTTTGAGGGGGGTAGTTATTCATTATCTCTCACCCATTTGCCACAGTTCACCATCGGAACGTGGCTTCGGCTATCTATAGAAACATCCAAACGCGACCCAAACATATTAGATTAGAGAGAGATCCGGAGAGACAGGTGACCACAAAAAAGCGCCCGAGTACTTTGCAAAGCATGTTGGTTGATGCAAGCCGGGGAAGGTCTGGCCTTTTGCGACTGGTAAATGGTATTTGGCGTCCCCTGATGAAAGGGTAATATTACCGTATAAAGAATTTCCTCGAAGTATCGTTGTGACATCAAACAGCAAACTATCAAACAATGCGAACAAGTGGTGATTACCAATCGTAGGTGATCCCAATCAATGATGCCGAGTTGTCACGCAATATAGCGGTCCATGGTTGCCATCGGATTGCATCTGTCACGAGGTCGTCACCAGACTCGTACACGTCATCTGTCATTGCTTAGGCATAAGCGTGTGTTATCTGGAAACACCACACCATGCCACTCCGAAGTCCACTTGGCTCTATCCTTGTTAATGGATTTGCCTTTGCTCTTGGCTCATTAGCATTCTTCATATCAGACGTCATAGATATAGTCCCCGCTTGCCAATCGGTGAATAATGGTCCTGTCTGGTATGGTAGCATCAAGATTGTCGTGCCCCTGACGAAAAATATGTTACTGAGGAGGGGGTTTTCCAGCACAAGCCTACGGACGCATCGGCCGTGCTAAATCACCCTGAGAGTTTCCCCACTCTTGGAGCGAGCCACATTACTTTCTAGCAACCATTTTTACCATAGCCCAGGGGTCGCCAAAGTGGTCTATATAGACCCCTAGGGGTCTATTTAACAACAGTAGGGGGTCTATCTGACCCAAGGGGTCGAATGGGGGTCTATTGGGACTCGAAGGAAAAACAGTTCTTAATACGCAAATCACACATATCTAACTGCGTACGTAAAAGTTTAAAATATTTTTATAATTGACTTAATATTATATTCTTTATAGAAAATAAAATAATAAATCAGAAAACAATCTGCCCCTTTTTTCCTTATGTGTTTTCGTATGTATATCGTGACGTCACAACTTGACCTTGTGACCAGTTTGTAATTTGCACGACTCATAGTATGTAGCCAGAAGAGCGATTGAGGCTTATCCGTGTCTCTTGCTGGCGAACCCATCAACCAATTAGGAGCCTTTGGCTTAGACTAGGCGAGCGACGATACTGCCGTTGGCTTTCTATGCATTAAGCGCGAAGGGAATCTTCAGTGCTCCGTTTTCTTTTTTCTTATGTTTGTGGTTTTAGTTCTTTTAGTTTTTTTTCTTTTTTATACGGCAGTTACGCATCGTGTCGTTGGTTCGCCCTTTGTCTCCATCGCAAACCATACGAGCCTTGCATATGAGTCAGATGCATATGTGCGCTTGTCCAATTCTACACTGGAAGCTACAAACGCAAATATCATATACATTTTCAGCTATTTTTGTGAACTGTGAACAGTATTAAATGCTTGTAGTGTCATTATTACTACTATTATATCTACCATTGGATAATTAGTTATTGTTTCTATAAAACTATTCGTTTAGTTTTGATATCAATTTTAATTATTGTTACTTGTGAAAAGGTAAGCTTTAATAATGTGGATTAGTATAATATACCAACTTAATTTTAACTTATTTACAGAACCCTAATTTAAAAATGACAGCTTCAGTATCTAAAAAGAAATGTCGGTATTATTCATTGGATTACTTAAAATTTGGATTTATTTGTTCACCGACTAATGAAACTATTCCTATGTGTCTTATATGCGAAAAAACTTTTGGAAATGAATACATGAAACCGTCAAAAATGAAAGATCATCTTGAAAGGCTTCATTCAGATAAAAAAAATGAAGAATTAGAATTTTTCAAAAAACTCAAAGAAAAATTCACATGTCGACCAATTCTAAAAAGTTTTATGAAACAGTCTACTGAAATTGAAAATGAAGGAGGATTAATTGCTTCGTACAAGATTTCGCTTAATATAGCAAAGAGGGGGAAACCCCACACAATCGCAGAAGAAATTGTAGTATCTGCAATTAAAGACGTCATAGAGAATGTGATGAAAAAAGACTCTACTAATGTTTTAAAGTCTTTGCCATTAAGTGCATATTCTGTAAAACGGCGTATTGACGAAATGGCCGAAGAAATAGAAAACACAGTAGTTTCGGAGCTAAAAAATTGCGAGTTCTCTATACAACTTGATGAATCTGTTTTTGGCGTTTCTGCTATTCTTATGGCGTATGTTAGATATTTCAGTAAAATTAAAGGAGAAGTCATTGATGAATTTTTATTTGCTAAATATCTTGAAACCGATGGGAAGGGAGTGACAATTTTTAGATGTTTACAAGAATATTTAAATAAATATGACATTCCGCTTGAAAATATAATAGCAGTAGCCACAGATGGCGCACCTTCTATGGTAGGGTGTTACCGAGGTTTTGCTACATGCCTCAAAGAAAAAGTGCCCGGTATTCGTACTATTCATTGTGTGTTGCATAGACACAACTTAGTAGCAAAATATCTGAGTTCAGAGTTACATGAAGCTTTACAGTTTTGTATTAAATCTATTAATCAAATTAAAGCTCAACCTCTTAAATCAAGATTATTTGCCAAACTTTGTGAGGAAAACAATGAGTTATTTAACCAATTACTTCTGCACACCGAGGTTAGATGGTTGTCTAGAGGTGTATGCTTGCAACGGCTCGTCAATTTATTTGACTCCACGACAGAATTTCTGAACGAAATAAATCCTGTTCTAAGCAATGAACTTCAAAACAATAAGAACCATATTTTTTATTTAGCAGACTTATTTGGAAAATTTAATGACGTTCAAACAAAACTGCAAGGAAAAGATGTAACAATTATCCAAGCTCGGACAATACTGTTAGGCTTTCAAGTAAAATTAAATTTATTTAGATCTTCATTGCTACGTAAGGATTATAAGTATTTTTCAAATCTGCAACAATTAAAAATAAAAGAAGACTTGGAAATATATACAAATCATCTTCAAAAATTAAGCGACGATTTTAAACTGCGCTTTGTTGATTTGGAAAACATCGACATCCCTGATTGGATTATTGCGCCATTTTCGGCGCAAATTGATAACGTCGACATCAACATACAAGATGAGCTTGCTAAACTATTGTCTATCTTGAAGCAAAAACGCTTATTAAAAATGTGACAATACATAAATTTTGGACTAATATAAATATAAAGCAAAAATATGTGAAACTTTAAGAAATGGCTCAGCCATTTATGTGGGGGTTTCCAAGTTCGTATATGGTTGAAGCCGGTTTCAGTCACGTTAATTCAATTTTAACTAAAAACAGAAATAAATTAAATGTGGAGCTTCGAGGGGATTTACGGTTAAAATTGACTAATTTCGAACCCAATATAGCGAACCTTGCCAAGAAACACCAGGCACACTCATCTCATTAAGAAGTAAAAAATCTGTAGCTACTTTACTTACTGTTTCTGATTTATTAAATATTTAGACTAATATATAGTTTATTTTAATTACCTGAAAATTACCTTTGTGGGGGTCTATGGAGATTTCGAAAAATTATATAGGGGGCGATGATCAAAAAAGTTTGGCGACCCCTGCCATAGCCATACAGTGGGACGAAACGGGAAATTGTTTTTGCACATAGACCCAAAATTCAACCTATTTTAAGAGAGAGAGAGAGAGAGAGACTCAATGAACTAGTATACTCTTCTCATAGACTTTTGGGTATAAGAAAATGCAGGGAAACACGTGATGTATTAACGCTGTTCACCGTGACAGCGGTAAATGTATCTGAAATCGAGAACACGAAGGTTGAATTTTCCTAAATCCTTTATATTTTCAGTTTCACCGTTCCTGGAAGATTTGCTCTTTCCTAATGTTGTATTGTTTTTCTCTACTAATGAAGTGTGTTTGAACTTAGAAAAATGTGATTAAAAATTAGTGGGGTTAAAATTGATTCTAATTATTAAGGATAATAACTTTTGGGTGTTTTTAATTACTTTTGGGAGCATTATACTAAAATATTCTAAATTGTTCCAAAAAACGTACTTCATAGACGTTTACTTTCGGTATTTTGAGAGAGAAATTATATCCACACGCAATTTGTAAAAATTATATCTGCACACACACAACTACACCTGATTCTGCTAGTAAATCGTGTTTAAAGATGACAATTTCGGAGGAAAAATCTTTGTTGCCTCTGTGCTGTAAGGATATATTTTATTTTTGATCGAATAATAGTTTCATTTCTCTACATTATCAGACAGGCATGTAATATACGAAAATAACGTCTTCAATATTTTTAATAATTAACTGTCTCCTTTAATATTTATATTAAAGGAGACAGTTAAAGAACCGTGGCTTTATACATTATATGCTTTTTGAGCTTCACAAGGAAAGTAACGCGATGATTGCTACCAAAAGCATTTGCGATGTTTATCCAAATTCATTTGACATTCATAAATACCGAAGGTAGTTTTTTTAAGTTCAAATATGGTAATTTCAGTCTTTCTGACTCGTACTGATCGGGAAGTCCATTAACTTTAGACAACGACATGTAAAGGGCAGGAAGTGGAAGCCAATTCGTGTCAGACAATCGAAGAGTAGTCAGACACTCTTACCCAACCTTGTTTGACAATCCAAGAACATATGCAGTAGATTAGTAAAGTAAGCAGAGCAGGTGTTTGGGTACCGCATAATTTGTACGAAGAAAGCTAACCAATCCACCACATGCAACTTATTGCTTCAGTGGAACAAAACAAAAGAGTTTTTTGATTGCTTGACCCCTGGAGATGAAAAATGGATCCCCTATGATATTCCAAAGGGCAAAAGTCTATAGCTCTCTCCAAATGAATCGCCATGAAGAAAAACGACATTACTTTCCGGTCCTCCCAATATATATATATATATATGTAATGATTTAACTTTTAATTCAATAATTACCCTAAATAATAAATTAACTTTCTATTCTATCTCATTCCCTAATACAAAAGTAAAGAGTTCATTCTTATTTCCTGATCTCCTTCCAAAGTATCCTATAATTTATTACATCACGCGCTCTTGAAAAGGATTAATTCTGCTTAAACTAATTATAAATCTATCAAAAACAATCCCTTTTTAATCCCCTATCTACTATATTTCCCTGGAATCCCCTTATTCTTACCACGTGCTTATGACGTTTGATGGGAATTTTCCCTAGTATATAAGCAAAAACGTTCTCTCTTTCAGACTGCGCTTGCTTTTTTTCATACAATTGTTCTGTTCTTACTTAAATGATGTTACCAAATACTTAATGAAAATGGTCTCTCTCTCACAGCTTTAAATAAAAATGAAAATTCAAGACGCCTCGACTGTATTTGATATTATGTTGCATTACAAAAGTCGATAGGAATAATGTTTACATTTAGCCGGCAGGATAAGAGTTCCTCACTGGTGGAAACGTGAGATTTAAATTTTGATAACATGAGAGTGAGACCGTGCCGAACAATTCTACTGGAATTCCATTTTCCGACGACCAGGAATCATACCGAAACCCCGCATGAAGGCCGCCTGCAGAAATCAACAGCGATGCCAGTCTTTACTTACGACCATCGATACCGTTGCAATGCCGATTAAAAATCTCCATCAATTTTCAAGGACTTTTTTTTTTTTCAATACGTATCTTTTGAGATGTTCCAATATGGCCGACCTATATCATTCGAAACAAACACAGTGGACTTTTAATTAGGAAGCAGTGCAAGCCCTACCATGTATGTGAACTTGGAAGGAAAAATATATATTTCATCTGGGATTGTGTCAGCTAAGTTAAATTTTTAGTGAATTTTCAATGATTTATTAAATTTATAAAAATTAAACTAATTTCTAATTAGTAATTTTTAAAGCACTATTCCTGTAAATTGACTTTTGTGATAACATTGCCTGATGTGTAATTGAAATTGGTATTCATTTAAATTTTGATACTTAGTTCTTATGAAATATAAAAAGTTAACATATTTTGGAATTTGATTAAATGTTATAAAAGTGTTTTTTGAAAAATATTACATCATGTGTTGTGTGTATTATCAAAGTTTGGAATTGTTCTAAAAGTGTCTGGTTTCTAAAAGTTTTTAACTATAAAAAAAAAATGTGATATTATTATACATAGATGAAATAGCTTTTGAATTTAATTCTAAATGGATTTTTAGGCCACAGTCATATGTAAGAAATAACATTTTATTTTGTGTGTGTAGTAAAACAAAGTTTGTTTATATTTAATATTTCAGAATATTTTTAGTGAAACATTTTTTGAAACCACAAATTGAAATCTTATTATTGCTACAAGGTAAACAAACTAGAAAAATAATGTGTGCTATATAAATGAATATGATTTAAATTTTATAATTTTTGCTTTATTAAGAAAAATATTTGAACAATGTTTAATTAGATCTGTGTGGTGGATATCCTAAAATATTATAAGAAATATCTATGAATTTACATATTTTAGTTTGAATTGAATAATTATTGAGAAATATTTTAGATTTAAATGAAGCATATTGTTGTTAAACATTACTTGAGAAATGATAAATAATATATTGATTTGAATGAAGTTGTTGTTGAAATAAGAAATGTTATATACTTTATGAAATGAATATTATATGGTTTTAAAATGAAAACCAACAATGTGTTTTATGTAATGAAAGTAAAAGAAAATTCTTGAATGTTTAATTATCAATAATACTATTTTAAGTTTAAAAGATGTTTTGTATTTAAAAGAATGTGTGTGTCTAGTTTAGATGATTTCTATAGATGAAGGTATTAATAAAGGAAGGTGGATAATTAATTTAAATGATGAATAATATGAATAAATAATAAAAAAATAAAATAGAACAGCTGTTCCAGTGTGACATGCGAACAAGTGTGGCACAGTTTTGTCAACCACATTTCTTCAGCTAATTTTGAAAAAGGTTTGGTTTAGAAATTGTTGTAAACTAAGACAATGAAAAAGTAATAAATAATACAAACATACTTTTATAACTATTTTTTAAATTTAAGTAATACTTGTAAAACGAATTTTAAAAAAAAACTTGCATTTCTATGTCTGTTGATATCCCTGTACCATGTAGAAAACAAAGTTTAGGTTTTTGCATGTTCATTCTTCACCCAAAGATGCATGTGGAAAATTTGTAAACAACGTATTGGATACTGTGTCAGAGTCTTGTCATCAGTGATCTAAATGCAATTGAATTTAAGAATTGTCAAATTAATCTTTTTGAAATTTTATATTTGTTTTATATTTTTCATTTACAAAATGCCACCCACACATTCTGTTGCTTATGTATTTTTTTTACAGGTTCAAGAATTTGTTAGATGCTTAAGCACACTACTACACACAACAAATTTATCTTTTTAATTAGTATTTAATATTTTGAATATCTTTTAAAATTGTATGTGTTCTAAAAGAATGAAGGGATTCCAAGGCATAAAATTTTTAAATTTTAAAATATGAATTATTTAGGTGTAACTTGTCTTAAACATAACTCTAAATTTTAAATTTGAATTTTTTTTCTTCCTTTGACACCCCTGTAAGATAAAGGTTATGTGTTAGGGCCCAACACACATCCGCGTCTTGCGGAGGGGGGAAAATTGTAATGATTTAACTTTTAATTCAATAATTACCCTAAATAATAAATT
>BMAW01090162.1:315053-372299 GCA_019974015.1 Nephila pilipes | reverse complement strand
TATATATATATATATATATATATATATATATATATATATATATATATATATATATATATACATATATGTGTGTGTGTGTGTGTGTGAGGAAAAGTAATATATAAATAATAGTACATTTTATGAGTAATTGAAACAAAACTAAGTTAATTAATAGCGAAAGACAAATTTGTTTATATATACATACATTTATGTGCTTTAATATGGATTTGGCTATTTCAAACGCTAAGATGAAGTTTCATTTTTTCAAATACGTTTATAGTGCACAGCGTATTGGCTGTGGTAGCTTTGTGGTCATGGTCCTGGACTCTCGCAAACGGCGGATTTCATCGAGTCGCAGGTTTGAGCCTTGGTGCCACAAAAACTTATCAGATTAAATCTGTAGGGGCCCAAAGTCTTCCCGGTGATGTGGTTTTGAAGTTAGGAAAGGGGGAGGGCAGCTCAGGCGTCGTCCTCGTCACTTGACCGAGGTTCAAAATTACGAGGTCGTCGCCAATAGGCCTCGTGTTGCTTCTAGTGCGACGCTAATAAAACCAAACTAAAGCAAAGCAAGTATATGGATTAAATACAATTTTTACTTTCTATACGTTCCCTGATATCTGGAAGATGTAATAGCGCTTTCTTTTGGAATTTGCCGTTGTACTCCATCTCTATCACGAAGATTGTCTGAAAAGTCAATGACATAGTGTGAAGGATTTGGACCATCTTTTTAATCTGAGGAGATCGAATTTTGTTTTCAGAATTCACTTTCAGAAGGAGTTTTGAAATCTTAATAACTATTTTGCATCATCACCTCTGCAGTTTCCTTCTAATTGAGGGAAAGAGTCATGCACTCATCGATAATCTGTCCTTTTGAACGAGGTATTGAAAAAGAAATAGCTGTCCCTCACATGCAATTATTGATGTGTAAAAACAATGTTACTGATTCACATTTATTTGCAAAGGCTCTGGAAATATGCGCTTGCATACATGGTGTAAAAAAAAAAAAAGAAATGCCGAGGGAAAAAAAAGAGTGTTTCTGTACAGCAGGTGGCTCAAATCTTTCTAACTATCTTTTTGATTGTTCAAGGTAGAAAATTAAATTTTTTTTAAGTTTGTTGTACAATGTTGGGGAAAAAAAGTCATGTACTTTGAAATCTCTAAAATATAATTTAATCCTTAAAACTGCAATGAGTTGAAGTAAACGATTTAAGAGTAATCATTTTTCAAAGTAGCTTTGTGGTCAAAATAATCGCTCCTGTTGCTCCTGAATTAAGCTGTTGTGTAAAAGCGACAATTTAATTCCCAATTTCACTCTCCCTTGGCGAATTGAGTGGAATTAGAAAATCTCGTGTTTTAAACAAACTTGTAGTTTTAAACTGTGTTTTTCTTGATAATTTAATCAACTCGAATTAACTTTAAAATCAAATGTAACCTTACAATTACTCCATAAGAGGAACATCTAAAAGTTGTGACCCGCATTTCTTTTGTATTTGCTCTAACAGTATTCCCTCTAGATACTTGTAAGTCTAAAATTTTATATTCTTTGCCTCCGTCATATTAGTCACACTATCAGATATTAGAGAAGAATTTTTTTTTTTTGGTAAATCTTAAACTGTCACAATCGTGGGTGTGAAAATCATAGATTTGTTTCCACCGAGTGGAGGCTCAGATTGCATTATCAAAGACTGTCAATTCAGCTAAACTTAACTATGTTGTTTCTGCTGCACTTGGGAAAACTTAGATTTAGTTTTGGATACATTATCTAATATCCCCGAATACGAGTCTTATGAAGGCATTAAAGGTAAATTAATGAATTGTAATATGAAATCTGAATCATTCCACTATCGCAAATTTTTGTTGGAACTAAAATAAGGTGATAAAAAGTCTTCACATCTTTTAATTGAAATAAAGAATTTAGCAGCCATGATTTTGATAGAAAATATTTCAGAAACTTTATGACTTCAAAGGTTACCTTCCAAATTTCAGCAAGTTTTTTTTTGGTATTCAATAAATATAAGAAAATTTAGAATTTTAAGAAGTTTTTCCGTTTTTATTCCATTTTGGTGAGGGCGCTTAAAAATAAGTTTAATATTTTATATTTAAAATTACCTTACATCATTTTATATGAATCTGTATTTTTCAGAGTGCATAGAGATTTTTGAGACTGCAATTTGTGGTCATAAAATATAACAAGGAAACTCTCAGACATTGTAATCAATTTTACAGACAATATAACATCAATAATATCGTAGAATTACTCATCCCTATCTACCATTTAGAAGCATTAAAAACGGTACGTGTTTTGCATAAATCAAATTTATTCAATAATTCTTATATTTGCAAGGGAAAGCGAGGTATGTGTAGAAGTTGTCGGAACCCCTCCATTTGAACAGTGTGAGAAAGGCATAACTTGCACTGCCGTTGGTGACAAGAATGATGTGTTTGCGACGCGACTGCAATTAAATTCTTCAATTGTGAAATGCAAGATTGTTATTTAAATAAAATCTATTTCTGAAGATTGTTTATTTTCCTATGACTGAAATTCTAATTACAATTTGTTTTAAACCGAAAAAAAATTTCCGTAATCTTTTACTCGTATTCTAATAATCAAATAATTTCTCAATTGCACAAGACAGAATAACTCAATTATTTAATTAAATGGATTAATATATCATGAATAAATTATATTGATTTGTTTCATATAAAATACTTTAAATTATAGAATAATTACATTCATCTATATTAAGTTTATTGAAAAAATTACTTGTATAATACTGCAGATTTTGAATAACACAAGTTGGAATTCCTAATACAATTATTTTCTAGCAAAATTTTATAGGGACAGGAAATAAATTTAAGTCATTTTCATACTTATTGAGTCTGACATTTTTTAAACTAATGAGCTTGTACTTTACATATTTCCAGAATTTATGTCTATATTTCGTCTAATGTACAAAAAATTAATTCAAATTTTTTACAATAATGATAAATATCAGCATTTTTTTTTAAAACTCTCATACACGTACGATGTATATTGCAACGGAATGATTATTTTTAAAGCTACATTTAACACAACATTTTTCAAATTCGTAGTTTACATTTCCTTCTTTCGTGAATATAATTATTATTATATTATTAAAAAAATTTGTAATATATTATTTTCTACGAAATTTTTCAAAACTGTCAAACAATCTTTTAAAATCTGAATATTTTTCTCTGTTTTGATGTATTACAATTCCTATGGGGGCCGCGGTAGCCTAGTGGTCAAGGTCGTGGACTAGCGGCTGGTGGTTTTCGTTCAGTCGCGGGTTCGATCCTTGGCCGCCAAAGACCCTCCGTGTAGCCGGGGCTGATGCACGTTAAATCTGTTCGGGGCCCAAAGTCCTCCCGTTGGCGTGGTGTGGATGTTAGGAGAGGGGGGTGCCAGCTCAGGTGTCGTCCTCGTCACTTGACCGTGGTTCAAAATTACGAGGTCTGTCGCCAATAACCCTCGTGTTGCTTCTAGTGCGACGTTAATAAAAACTATATAAACTGAACTAAAACTAATTACAATTCCTATTCAGATTCTTTTTTTTTTTACTATATCCTTTTTATTATTATTATTTTGATTTCATGTAATGAATAATTCATTAATATGAGAAATGTTGAACTTTTTATTTACTGCCTTGACTTTATTCTCTATCTTACCTTCTGATTCTAAGAATATGTAGAATTAAAAAAATTTATTGCGAGTAAATATGTGAAGAATTTTGATTGTTTCGAAAATTACTTAGGTCTTTTACTAGTAATATGTTAGAGTAAAAATAACAAGCCTTTTTGTTATAATGGTATGCAACGTCAATTTATCTACCATTTTAAAATTTTTACGAGAAAATTATAGTAATCGCGAAACCAGAGGAAGCAATCGATGTATTTTAAAAATAGACCACGATTAGTTAGAGTCGTTCGTAAGCATTTGTTGTGAAAAGATCAAAGCACATGGAAACGGGAATCGAACAGAAAATATCTTTTAAAATTTAAATCCTAAACACGAAAAGTTGTTAAATTTAAAGTTTTATACTGTAATATTAAAATGGTTAAGTTCAATATTTTTTCTTCTATCATTAAAAAAATCATGTTTAATTTTTTTTAATATTATGAAAAAATGCCATAATTTAAAATTTTCTAACATTAAAATTGCTTAAAATTTTATTTTTTAACATTGAAAAAGTTATTCTTATTATTTTTTTTTTACTTTCCTAACATTAAGAAAAATAAAATGTTATGTTTTGAAATTTATTTTATAATATTAAAAACGTTACTCCATTAAAAAAAGAATTGTAGTGATATATTAACATTTAAAAAGACAAATTTTCTAATATACACTACATGTAAATTAGTTATTAAGTCGAACAATAAAACATACAAAATTTTAAATAAAACAAACATACTTATTTTAAGTGTTCGATCCGTAGAGATATGCATTTGCTTTGCATTTTAAACATAACGAACATATTTATTTTTTAAGAAGTATTTGGTTACATAATTTGGCAATTGAGATTTTTTCTGTAAAAATCTGCAGCAAATTGTTCGAAGTTCAATAAAAAGAGAACAAGATCACTATACGATTGAACAGTCTCATTTCATATCTCCAAATTAACTCATGACAAAGTTAATTTGCATAGTTATACATAGACCACAGCATTCAAACATATCATTTTGTGAAATAGATGTTTTTTAAGTGGTTTCACAAAAGTTCAATCATTAAAGTTGTGAGCACTGACGCGACTTTATTTTCATTGACTTACTAAGCCTTGCGTGTTACATTTTACCGTTCTTTTTTTCCAACATATTAACCAAAGTACATCTGAAGAGAAGAAACGTTGCACTTTTGGTAACTTTTTCTGAAATGCGTGAAAGTTCTGTCTATTCAGTTTCACTTAAAACACATACAAATGAGACAAATTAACGAGAAATTACTGTTTCGATAGATATCTGTGTTTAGTTGTTTAAATCGTATAATCTAATAAAACTAGAGAATCATGTATAATCTGAGGGTTTTGATTTAATAACATATCCAAATATTTTGTTTCATTTTCAAGGAGTTGTCAAAGAGGTAATAAAACAGCACCTTTTTTTGGTCGGAAATAGATGCCCGAGAAGGTTGTTTTTAAATTCACAAAAAAAAAAAAAAAAAAAAATCTACATGGTGTTGAAGAAATATGACACAGCTACATAGTTTTTGCCACTTAATGTGAAATTATGTTCTTGAATTACATCTAAATCGAATATTGGATCTTCTTCTGTATACATATTGCAGTGAACTCATTTTGGTGAAAAATTTAAGTAAGGAAGTTTTTTCAAAGAACTAAATTATTCCTTCATTTGCGGAATGTTGAAATGGGTTCAGTTTGGTTCTGTTATCAACATTACTCTAATGAAATGTCTTTAGGGTGTTTGCACATCCCATTTCAAGATAATTAGTAATGCGTTATGAATTCTGAATAATCCTGTGGCATGATTTCATCAATATCTTGTCGAAACACGTATTGCGATATACACATTGTCGAACTTAATCTACTGTTATATAAAAAAATGAGATTTTTAGCTTAGAATAGTATATTGTCGTATTTAACAAACAGAGAATGATGTCAACTTTTTAACATCAAGAGTTCTTACATTTCAACTTTATGTTAAGTATTTCTGTATGAAAATATTTCTATGTTAAATATTTCTGTGTGATTATAATATTAAAACGAATTTGTAGCTCTTCGTGTTTAACTACAGACATGTAACAATACTAGTTTTACAGTATTAGAGCGAAGAACTTAAATGGTTTACTTTTTACATCCGATTCGAATTGCATTTCCCTTTTTGGACGAATAGCTTATTATAAATTTTTTTTATTTAGGTCGTGATAGATTTATTGTAGATGGCTACTAATGGTGTAACTTTTAGCATTTGGTTGCAATTAGTTACAATTGCTGCCAGATTATAAGAACGACATTTAGATTAGTATTTGTATTTTACTAACGAATTTCCATCAAAATTTTAGCTGGTTTAAAATTCACGGAAAATTTTGGAGTAGCTTCGTAAAATGTCAGTTAATTAAAATTTTATAGAAGTTTTTGGAACTTCGCTTAAAAGTACAATTTCTTTTAAATACAAGATATTATTTTTCTAGAAAGTAAGAATACAGATTTAGCGATACTACAATAATTTAATTTATGTTATAAGAAATAATTCAGTATAATTTTTTTATGTAAAAAAATGTGAGATGAATGTTTCAACTTAACAGTCATTTTTATAAGCAAGAGTGTAAATCCAACAATCGAAGTACTCGTCAACTTCTTACATATATTGAAATTATACTGTAAATTACATATTAGTTATTTTTTAATCAAAAATACCGATGTTCTTTTTCGTTGCGTAAAATTTAACCTTTTTACTAAAATTTGGTAGGAATTAAAAACACTTATTCTTTCTGATCAGAAGAGTTTTCAAGCTAAAAAAAAGGGATAGTTTTGAGATCTGTACACAATTAGAATGCAATGTATATTTTTCATAAAGTTGTCGTTGTGTTTCTTCCGAAACTGAGTTTCCTGCCGTAACCTAGTGGTCATGGTCGAGGACTCATGGCCGGCATTTTTTTCGTTGAGTCCTGAGTTCGAGACCTGATGTCACTAAAGATCCACAGTGTAGCGAGACTGATACACATTAAATCTTTTCGAAATTCTAAATCCTCTCATTGGTGAGGTGGGGAAGTTTGGAGAGGGAGGTGCCAACTCAACTATCGTCTTCGTCACTTTGTGGCTCCCGTTCTTTATTTTTCAGCTCTTGATCTATATTTCAATCGAATATGTTACTTAATAACCTCTTGCTCCAATTGAAAACTAAAATACTTTATTAATAATCACTGAAGGAAAAATATAGATAAATCTGCTTTCTCTTGAAGCCCAATTAAATCAACTATCTTTGATTATGATTTAAATATTCTTGACTTGTCAAATAACTCGTTCTGATGTCAACAATTCTCACTGCCAGTAGTTTCATAGCTTAATACTTGAACTGGAAGTTACTTCAATCCACAAAACTTATATTAAAGTTCTTCAAACCAAATTATAATTCTCTATCAACAAGTCGTTACCCTCTATCCTTCACCCTACATTTCCTTCAATTTTATTTCCTTTATGTATCATAAACTCTAATTCAGTTCTGTCTTCATTTGATTTACCTAATCACGTTTCATTTTGTTTTGGAAGAAATTGTAATTTTATGATAAACAAATTATTATAAAGCCCCACAGGTTAATGAAGAGCAAATCGCGAATAGTACAACGTCACAACTTGATACAAGTTCAAAATAACGAGGTCAGTCACCATTGATTCCGTGTTGCTTCTCTGTACGAAGTTTATAAACAATGACATCCATTATATAGATTTAATATACCTACTCTAAAATACTTTAAATAGTAGTCAATTTTATATTCTGACTTGTTTTATGTTAATTTTATTTAAATATATTTATTTGTTTTTAAATATAATTTAGTCTTTTCCGGGATCCTAGAAAATTAATCTCTTATCCCAAAATCATTGAAGGAATATCACTTTTATCCCGAAAATCCAGGAAAATTTTAAAAAACCGCAAAATGAGAAGCTCTAGCTGGTATTATATTTCCCTAACTTTTTTACTGGTTTTAATTCTGTAATATTTTGGTTTTTACTGTCATACTACATGTGATGCAAGCTTTATTGTTAAATTCTGTTTATTCGCGATATCAATATTTTTGGTACAGACATAATTCCTTGCGGCTGTGGTTGCTTAGTGGTCATAGTTGCGAACTCGCGACTGGTGTTGATTCGCTGAGTCGCGGGTTTCAGTCCTAAGGCCATTAAGGATCCGCCGTATAACGGACATGATGCATGCACTTTAAATCTGTTGAGGCTCAAAGTCCTCTCGTAGGCGTAGATTTGAAGTTTGCAGAAGGAGATACCAGATCTAGTGTCATTCTCATTACGTGACTGAGGTTCAGAATTACGAGGTCCGTCGCCAATACATCTCGTGTTGATTCTAAGCGTGACGTTAACAAACAATGAATCAAAAGAATATCCTTTATATCTATCAAATATAAAATTTAGAATAATCATCTTGAAGATATTGTACATTTATAATAAAATACACTATAAAAGTTAAATCATTGGGCCTTTATTGTCATCATAATACAATTGAATAACATTAACACAATACCGTTTGTTAGTTTGATTCTTAGTTACAGATATTGGGTAAAATAATAGGAACACGTATGAAAGATTGCAATTTTTTATGTATAGTTAGAGGTCCTTAGTTAAATCTTACTTCCAACATAAAAGGAACAAATAAGGGTCGTGCACAAAATTCACAGGAATTCCCACCTATTCTTCTTACAAAGCGGTTTAGAACTCAGATAATGAGCGTGACAGAGGAAAACTGAGTATGGATTTCGTCTTATAAAAACCCTTCAGGAAATGTTAGGATCAGAAAATTTAGAACATCATGTGAAATTATACTCTTTATCATCATGTTCATTTAATCAAATATGAATACAACGAGTTGTGAAAACATTTGCTTAACCTTGGATGTTCTCCAAGAAACAAAGCATGAAGTATAGAATAGAAACGATACGCGAGATTACTGCGGTGACGCTTACCTATGATCTTTCTCCTCAGGACTATAAGTGACCTCAAGCCCCACTAAGATATCGCGCACCAACGCCACCCTACACTCTCCTCCATACCACTCAGTAAAAAACTAAACAATTAACATAAAATACTTCTTCCAGTTTCGCCAGACGAACACACATACTTTGATGTGAAGTAATGTAAATGACGATTTATCAGACCAGATAACCTGCTCGCACTGTTGTTGTGTCCAGTTTTTATGATTTTTAAACCGATGTCGTTGTTGTTCGTAGCATTCTGAAACGACACTAACGGCTTTGGAATGACAACAATGCCATTAATGATCGCAATACATAGCTCTAGTTGTGGATATGAGGTTCTTCTTTTCGAAGGTTTCGTATAGCAGTGTAGTCTTATGTTTTCGGGTGACTATCCTCATGAATACTCATCTATCCCGGTCTGTCAAATTTCGACTTTTCTTCATTCTTCCGCTTTGCGGAGACCCCCTTTCCCAAGTTTATGTAAACTCTCATAACCCTTGACATCGCGATCTTTGAAACATTCACAAAATTGGTTTCTTTCGACATAGACAGCTTCTTAGCAGATTGGACAGGAATGTCATAATGTCACTTTGCTGGGAAAAGAATTTCCTCGTACAACAGTCACACCACCAAATGCTCGATTGATTCCTAACCCTTTGCTATCTCTAGATAGCAGACTTTCGTGACTTTATTTGACAGTCGAAGTACGATACATTTCGAAATAGATGTTTCTATTATTTTTTTTCAACACATGTATGTATTGTACCGTAAAATGTTTTTCTGCTCCCATGGTATCATACGATTTTAGTATTTTTAAGGGATCTCAGGACTTTTTAAACTATTATTCATGAACGCGAAAAGACATCATCTTTCAAAACATCATAACTCACCCATGAAACAAAGCAGAGATTTGACACATTTATCATACAATATTGGTACATATTTATGTCCATTCTCATGTGTTTTTAAAATAATGTTAAAGAAATATTAAAAAGTCATAAGAAATATGAATTGAATACTTTTTCAATAATATGAAAACCAATATTTCGCTGCGAGCAGGATTCTAAAACACATCATCGATCAAAATCCCCCAAAGTAATGTTATTTAAACAGAAAATGTTTATTTTCGAAATTGCACAGTCTTTGTAAAAAAATTGGAGAGAACAAATTTTTAGATACAATTATTTAGAAAATAACGAAATTATAAGAAAAAATTTCAATTAAAATTGGTCTAAATTTTTTCTGTTATTTGCCTAAAATTTGTGATGTATAAGTGATACAGAAGCTTATTTTGTATGAAAATATATATAAAATTTTAAACTAATGTGATTAACAGTTCCTGAGAAATCCTGCACGCAAGCTAAAACTTTTCTGTTGTAAGAAAAATGTTGTAAAAAAATCTTGTTAAACAAAGTTTTTATTTCTTTTCAATAACTCTGGAAGTTTTGTCAGCATCGTTAACATTTGACAGTAAAATATTCAGAAAAGACGAGACTCTTAACACATTTTTTTTTTCTCAAGAAATCGAAAATTTTATGCTCAAGGATCCTGAGTCTCTTTAATAAACTTGAAGGGGTGTGGGTATATGTGTATGTGTTAAATGTATATATACAATTGATTCTGTATTATTTATTCAATTGTACAATATCAATAGAGTAATAATTTCTTTAATTAAATAAATTAAAAATATTAATTATTTACCTTCCAGATAATTATAACTGTATTGGAAATATGATTTTTAATGGTTATATTTGATGCATATACAAACAAATCGCAAGATTTTCCTACACAGTAGCATGCAATGTATAACTAACCATGAGAAAAGCATGGAGTCTCAAAATTCAGTCCACTTACTTACAACGATTGACCTTGTGATTCGTTCATCGATATTGCAAAACCCGTTTTCATAGGAAATTTCAATCATTTGAATTAGAAAGGCATATCTGTTGGAATAATTGATGTACGTTGTAGCATTGCATCTTTGAATTATCCAGCTAAAATTGTTGTTTCGATGACAATGCTTCGTTATTTTTTGACTGTTAATCTGGTACTATTGCAAGACGAATGGATAAAAGTTTCTAGGAAAAATGATAGGAGCTCCAATCTTAAAATGTATGATGCATAGGGGCAACCCTGCTAAATCAATTCATCCATAAATTTGGTTGGATAATTTACTGTTTTATCGCGATTCATAACAGTATCTACAGATTAATAAGTAGCTGTTGCCTGGTAATACATATTGAATGCTAGTATTAATAATATTTACATTCACATTTTTTGCAGGTAGTATTGCTTGTTCACTTAACCATTGATAACTTTTATAACGTTGAGTGATATCTGGAAATATGCATTGAATAAATTCTTTTGAGGTGGAATTAACGCTATGAAAATCGGTTGATTATTTATGCATTGTTATATCTATATAACAAAGAGTTTATTTAAACAGAGATTTCTCTGGTACTACTTCTTCAATAGATTTTTTAAAATATTTCCAAGTAGAAAACAATCTTTCAGTAATACATGTTGCAACAGGCAAGGGTGACTAAATTCTTTTAAGGTTTAAGGATGCTTAGGATATATTATCTTTGCACTTCTCTTGTATAGATATTTATCTACATAAGAGAAGTGCAAAGATATTTTTCTGCAGAAATTTTATTTTCATAGAAAGTAATTTTATCTATTGTACTCGTAATTTCTTTTTCCATATTCTGCAGTCAAAATATTTATACTACAATCTGAAGAATGCTTCTTTCAGAATTTTTAAAATTTATTTTCATCTGGAGACATAAGGTCATTCTCCGGTTAAAATATTTAATGAACTCATAACTACTTTATGAATTCATAACTACTTTTTGAAGAGAAAGAGATAATACGCTGAGATGGATACTTAGGGATATTCGTTTTAGGCACTCATAGATCCCTTGACTGGAAGAATGGGATGTTTAGCATGTCCCGTGTTGTAAAAATAAAGGCTCTTGATTTCATCAGCAACATAATTTATTTGCTATTTAAAGTACACACACACACAATCCATATACTAAATTATTTATAATATTTACATTCAAATGCTAACAGAATTTAATGATATCGTGATTATGGAAACAGTCCGGATAGTGGAGCTGTTTACACTACTGTCTCTATCGAAGAAGGGTCAAGTAGTTCTGACATTTTTCTCCATCGTACAAGCCGTTTTTCGTCTCCTCTTCGTTCATTGGTCCAGTACTCCATTTACTCTCTCCTTTCTTGTATGCTTTCACGACGGCAGCAAACCACGATCGTCACAGGAACCCCCTCCCACACACCAACGATAGCGAGATATTTAGCTTCACTTGGGATTGAACCTTACTCTGTGACCGAAACGAATAGTGGTTTCTTGTCTGCTTGAACTTCCTGTAGAATTTTCTTGTCATGTGTCCAGGACTTCATCTGATTGAGAGAACACTCTTACCTTCCTTGTGCACTCCAGCTGGGACGTCCGCCAACTCTTTGGGAACTTAGGCAGGCTTTAACCGATCGACGCTCACTGAAACCTCTTTTCCATGCCTTAAGATGCGGAACACCTTTTCGGTGCGGCTGACAATTTTATAGAGACCCTCGTATGGTGGTTGCAAGCCTTTTTTCCAGGAGTCCACAGAAAAATATGGCAGCATATGATCAAATCCTTACTCACAAAAATCGTATTTTGTCCTTGATGTCGAGTCGTTGGAGGAGATAGACGCTGCATTGATTTTTTGAGTCTCCCCACAAAAGTAACAGGAGCTTCGTTTTGTTTAGATTGCCATAGAAATTGGCCGGGTAACCTTATGGGAGCTCCATAAATAATCTCCGTAGTTGTGACTTGTAGATCCTCCTTCCAAGTAGCACGGAGGAGATAGAGGAGGAGATAGGATCCCAAAAATATGGTGGGCAATTCTGTGTCCGCTGAGCCCTGACATACGCCATCATAGCCGCTTTCAATTGCCGATGAAACCTCTTGACTAGGCCGTTGGCTGAAGGATGAAATGGAGTTATCTGCTGCTTCTCTGTGCCTAAATACTTCGATTGGGCCTCAAATAGAGATTATTTCAACTGTGTTACTTGGTCTGTAGTTAATTTGAGGAGAGAAGCGAGTCTGGAGATCCAACCAGTGCAGAAGGTCTTGGCCACGGCCTCTGCTGAAATCTCTACCAGTGGAAATGCTTTTGGCCATTTGGAGAAACGGTCCATACAAGTGAGGCAGTAACGAAAATCCTCTGATGGAGGTAGGGATCCCACAAGATCGATGTGTACGTGCTCGAATCAAGAGCTTGGTGGCTCGAATTTTTCAATATCGCTTCTTGTATGCCGAGATACTTTTGCCAGTTAGCACTGTAAGCATGTAAGAGTCCATAAATAACATCCTGTCTCATTGAAGGCCACACGTATCGTTCAGCTAACAACTTCTGAGACACTCTTATTTCTGGGTGCGAGAGTGTATGCAAATTGTTAAAAATTTCTCGCCTGAAAAATTTTGGCACAAATGGACAAATGCGATCTTTTGATACGTCATAATAGAGAGTAACTGAAGGCTGTCCCATTGGGATAAGTTGTAGTACTAGGAAAGTTGAACAAGAACCAGCTAAAATGTTCTGCAATTGGAAATCCTTCTGCTGCTCCTCAGCCATCTTTTTGAAATCAACAGCACATGGTGTGGTGATCGTTGAAATATGAATACGCGACAAAAGCATCGACCACAACATTTTCCGATCATTTCAGGTACCGAATATCAGTTGTGAATTGACCAATCAGATCTAATTGTCGGAGCTGTCGCGAAGAGCATTTATCCTCTTTCTGCTTAAATGCATATATCAGGGGCTTGTGGTCCGTAAATAAAATGAAATTTTGGCCTTCCACCATATGTCAGAAATATTTAATAACCATGTAAGCTGCCAACAATTCTCTATCATACGTACTGTATCTCCGTTTTGCTTAAGAGAGAGTCTTTGAGAAGAAAGCAAGAGGTTGCCATCCTTTCGGTACCTGTTGATGAAGTGCTGCACCTACTACTCCGTTCGATACATCTACCACGATGGCATATAATGCATCTGCTACAAGATGGTACTAGACTGTGGCCTCTGACAGAACTTCTTAACAGTTCTCAAATGCAGCAGTAGAGTCTTCTGATCATAAGATGGATGGTCGGTGATTTTTTTTGTATCTCTTTAAATAACTGTTCAATACTGCTTGCGTTCTAGCAGCGTGCGGTATAAATTGTCTGTAAAAATTACAGATTGCACGGAAACGACGAAGCTCCTTCACAGTTTCTGGTTTTGGAAAGTTCGTAATTGCCACAACTTTTTTTTTTTTTGGTATTGGAGAAATGCCAGTCACATAATGTCCAAGAAATTTCACTGAAGTTTCGCTTAGAACACTTTGGGAGGAATTCAATACCACTCCGTATTCTTCAAAACATTGGAACACTTGTTTAAGATGGTGTAAATGTTAATCTTCATCCTCAGATGCAACTAGAACATCATCGAAATATGGCACACTAAAGCCCATTCCTCTTAAAACATAATGAATGAACTTTTGGAACGTGGCAGCAACATTCAAAAGACCGAAGAGCATGTAGAGAAACTCAAGTAGTCCAAATGGTGTTGTGACAGCGGTTTTCGGAATGTCTTCTTCGTGTACCGGAATCTGATGGTATGTTTTTACCAAATCTAGAGTTGAGAAAATTCTTTTCTTCTCTAAGACTTACAAACAGTCCTGAATATGAGGCACTGGATATATATCAGGAACTGCTGCAGCGTTTAGTTTTCTGAAATCTCCACATGAGTGCCAATCTCCATTACTTTTAGATACCATGTGAAGTGGAGACGCCCAACAGCTGCTTGATGGTCTGCAGATTCCGGTATCCGCTAGGTATGGGAACTCCTGTTTTGCTGCTTTAAGCTTGTCCGGAGGTAGTCGTCTAGGCTTGGAGAAAACTGAAGGTCCCCTTGTAAGTATTGAGTACTTAACATCGTGTTTCAATTGCCTTGGAATAGAAACAGCTTCAACGAGAGAGAGGAACTCAGTGAGCAGTTGATGAAACTTGGTGTTACCGTTAATTGCCTTAACTTAGGCATTATTCCATTGTTGCACTGTTCCCTGTGTCTGCAACTTTGTCAATGAGTCCACCAGGTCATTCATTCAATTAACAGGCCATGGTGGAGAAAGAAATGTGCCCTAATTATTGGTTGCGAGACTGCAGCAATAATAAATGGCCATCGGAACACTCTTCGAAGTCCAAGATCAAGGGTCAACAGACGCTGACCGTAAGTTGAAATGGCGGTTCCATTTACTGCCAAAAGCTCAAGAGAAACAGATGGACGATGCTTTAATGCCAAAGTCAGAGAGACTACAGAGATGTTAGCCTCAGTACCAATTAGAAATTCTGACTTGGAAGTTCTATCCGAGAGATACAACCTGTTGAGAAACGAAGTGAAATAACTACCGCAGTGGCTGAGCTGTGACGTCAGCTTGTGACCTGACTCTCATTTACGAATGTAAATAGAAAGACTTGTGCCCTCGGCGATGGCTGAGCGCTTACTTGTGTGTATCTCTGTGTTGTGCCGTCCATTATGAATAAAGTATATGTTTGCTGAAATCTTTTTGGATTTACTTATTTCCACAGGTACCTAGCGTCTGATAGATGCAGCCCATTTGATTTTACTTTTGAATGAATATTTTAAGTTCGTTTTAGATCATAACCAATTGATCACGTTTGTGCCTCCACCCGGTCAGCCGAGTGACGGCCACTGTAGTTTTCCGCCAGGAAAGAACATGGTTTTGTGCACTTCGGAACACGTTATTTGAAACGCCGGTGGTACCAACAATGTTCCTGATTACCGAAGTTCCTGTTTTTTGATAGGCGACGGAAATGTCTCTCTGGTTTACGGGTCTCCAGGCGAGACAGGAGTGATGAAATGTCCATCAGCATGGTTTTCAAGTCTTGGTTCTGGGCGTCGATCGACGAGGTATAACCCGCAACTACCATGATACCATCCGCTATCTCCACCAGTTGGTCATTCAAGATAGCCAATATTTGCTGCACGGGGATAGGCAAGCGCTGTAGAAAAAGGGTTTTCAGTAATTCTTCCGAAATCCTGTTTACTGCCTTGTTCCTCATCTCCAGTAAAAGACGCGAGGGCTTACGATCATTGAGCAGTATTCCGGAAATAAGATCACGTAAGCGCTGTTCCTTCGAGTCAGCATATTGTGAGCAGAGTCTGATTAGGAGCGTGGTGTATGGCTTCTCTGCCGGAGGATTCAAAATAATATCTCCGACTATGTCCAATTCTTTGGGCTGCAACTCAGAAATAATGTGAGCCAATTTATTCTAGCAAATTCCTGCTAGAATGAATTGGCACTCCATTTGGCTGAACCATATTTCCGGATTCACCCGCCAGAAGGGTGGTACTTTCACTGCAACACGTCCAATGTTGATGGCCACTGCACTATCCTCGTGAAACATCGAATGCGAAAATATTCCTCAATATTGATTTTACAGTATGAAGTAAGTACTAAAAAAAGTTTTCCAACCTTAAAAACTCTTATCACAATTTCAATAAGCGGATGTAAAGAGATTGCCGTGTTCAAAGTCCTGGGTCACTACTATAGCATGTCACGTGTTGTATAAAAGTGAGTGAGTGAGTGACTGTAGGGTTTAATGGCGCAAGAGCCAAAGTAGGCTATGCTGCGCCAAACACTTGTTGAAATCTATTTAAAAAGTAACAGCCTTAAAAACGCAAGACAAACACAAATAACACTCAAAAGATAAAAAGTTAAAAATCAAATGTGGTGTAAAAGGCCAATATGACGTAAAAAGGCAAATAAATTATAGTGCGGGATTTCCCCCACCAAGTCAGATAGATTTAAAACAGATGAATGAAAAAAAGTCCGGCGATGATGATCAAACACCCAACAGTCAATTAAAATGTGATGAATAGAGTATGGAACATGACAGGAAGGACACTCGGGAGCATCTTCTCTAAACAAAAGATGTTTGTGAGTAAAACAAGTGTGTCCAATGCGAAGGCGAGTCAATCTGACATCGGCTCTTCGAAACGGAAATACAGGCCATTCTCCAATGATCGGCTTCACCGAGTGTAATTTGTTATTTATCTGAAGACTCCACGTTTCCTGCCATGTCTGATGAATGAGCATTAAAATGTGACGACGAATGTCCTCAAATGGGACTGCGAGCTGCAGAGGATTCGTTGCCGAACGTGCAGCCGAGTCCGCTTGTTCATTTCCTGAAATACCTACATGACTAGGTATCCAGCAGAATTTTATGTCATAACCCCTGCTATAAAGCTGGCAAATAATGCCAGCTATTTCAACCACGATAGGATGACTTCGATCGTGCAGATGTACCAATGTTTCCAGGACGCTCCTGCTGTCAGTATATACAACGAACTTTCGAGAACTGGATATCTCGACTAATTTCAGGGCACAGTAGATGGCGACTGCTTCGGCAGTGTAAACACTGCAGGAAGCGTCGAGCCGGTAACTGTGCCTGATATAATTTGAAACGATACCACAGCCGACGTATCCAGTTCCCTTCGATCCATCCGTAAAAATAAGAATAAAATCCTCATACTGACAGCGATGGAAGGCAAAGATTCTCTGGAGAACAATGGGACATGTGGTGCTCTTGCTGTAAGAAGCAAAGGGGTTATGATAAATAAACCTTGGAATATTCCAAGGTGGGAATTTAATAAAATTTCGTTGCTGAACATCCAAGTCATGTAGACCGAGTTCCTCGAGGAATACCTTCACCCTCTCAGAAAAAGGCCGGATGAAGGAAGGACGAGCACTGTACAGTCTCCTTAAAGACGGGCTGGTATTAATGTTTTGTGAAGGATGAGATGGAAGAGATGACATTTTGAAATGATAATAGAGCGACAGTTTCAGGCGCCGCAAAGCCAAAGGTACCTGGTTACAGAGGACATAGAGACTCTGCACAGGTGACGTTCGAAACGCACCACAGCAGATTCTCAGAGCATTATGGTGGACTGAGTCAAGTTTCCGCAAGGTAGTTTTGCAGGCAGATCCGTAGACGATACATCCGTTGTCGATCCGGAACAGAATTACCGACTGATACACTCGGAGTAAAGAAATTCGATCCACTCTCCAAGAGGTGGATCGAATAGGTGGAATAGGAGATCCAAGAGGTGGAAGATATTCAGGGATTTCTCACATTTCCTCCGCAGATGTAAAATGTGCGGAAGGAAAGTGAGTTTGCGGTCGAAAATTACTCCGAGGAAGCGGACGTCAGGGACGACCGGAATAGACGAATAACGGATGCGAATGTCAGGATCGGGATGGAGACTCCGTTTCCTGCAAAAATGCACGCAACTACTCTTGCTGGCAGAAATACTATACCCATTCGCGTCACACCAAGTAACCAGGTTATTGACTGCAGTCTGAAGTCGTCGCTCAATGATACGCATTGACGATCCTTCGCAGGAAATCTGCAGATCATGAACGTATAATGAACCATGAACTGATGGTTGTAAATGAGAAAGTATGGTAGAAATGTGACAAATAGAAAGAGTGGGGCTCAAAATGCTCCCATGAGGAACTCGTTCAAATTGAATAAAAGATGAAGATAAAACATTACCAACCCGTACTTTAAATGATTCTGAATCTGAACTAACCCTATTTGCTGAAATTCTGATCTGAAATTTAAAAACATTTTAATAAAAATAGGTAAATTGCCTCTCACACCATAATCGTAAAGAGTGCGCAGAATCCCATAGCGCCACGTACGGTCATATGGCCCTTTTCGATATCAAAGAAAATAGAAACCAAATGATTCCTCCGTACGAAAGCAGAACGAATCTGACTTTCGAGTAGAAGGATGTTATCTACTGTGGATCTTCCTTTACGGAAGCCACTTTGAAACGGAGGAATGTATTGATCCTTTTCCATTTGATAAACGAGACGGGCATTGACCATACGTTCTAGCGTCTTACAGAGGCAACTCGTCAGAGTGATAGGCCTATAGTGGAGAGGGTTCTTTGGATCCTTACCAGGCTTCAGAATAGGAATAACGATTGCTTCCTGCCACTGGCTAGGAAACACATGCTCCCTTCATATTCGGTTGAATAGGTAAAGGAGACCGACAAATGAATCCTCGCTCAAGTGGCGAAGCATATCGTATGTTATTCCATCAGAGCCTGGACTGGTATTTTTAGCCAAGGACAGAGCCTTTCTCAATTCCCACATGTCAGAGTCACAGTTGTAAGGGAGTGGTTGCCGATACCTGAAGTTGATAGGTGTCTGCTCAGAACGATTCTTAGTCGCTAAAAATGTAGCGCTATATGAATCGGAGCTTGACACACTAGCAAAAGAGTGGCCAATGACATTGGCCACTTCGACAGGTGAAGAATGCACAGCATTTGCAGTTTCCAGTATCGGGATGGAAAATTCCCGATACAGGGAGTTTGCAGCTTTTACCTTTCTCCATAACTGTTCACTTGTGGTAGACGATGTGATGGAAGAGACATACCTGATCCAAGATTCTCTCTGACTATGTCGCCTTACTCTGCGAGCAATTGCCCTTGCCCTTTTAAAGGCTATGAGATTTTCAGTTGTGGGATATCGTCTGAAGATACCCCACAATTTCCTTTGTTCCCGGTAGGAGGAATGACATTCCTTATTCCACCATGGTTTATTCATCTTCCTCTGTGATGTTCCACTCTTCGGTATCACTGCATCAGCAGCGTTCACGATAGAGATAGTGACATTTCGGACAGAGCTAATAATATCCTGATCTTGAACCATTGTACCGGTAATAACCGCTAACCGTGTGAATAAATCCTAATCTGCCCGGTTGAAGCGGTAAGTGGGGGGACGTAAACGCACCCCACTACCATGAACCTGGGAGATCAGGAGAGGGAAATGATCACTATTATAGAGATCATTTAGAACCTCTAGATTCAGCGACGGTAGCAGTGTCGGTGAACAAATGGCTAGATCAAGGGAATGAAAAGTCCTAGTGGGAGCATGGAAATACGTCTTCTCGTTGGTGTTTAGCAGACAGAGACTGTGATCAGAGATCAATTGCTCGATCTTCCGACCACGAGAATTTGTAACATCATACCCCCACTGAGGGCTATGCCCATTAAAGTCACCTAGCAGAAGGAAGGGAGCTGGTAACTGATCGACTAGTCGGTCTAAATCCATTTGTGACACAACATCGTTAGGTGGCAGATAAATGCAGCAGACTGTGTTTAATGTGCGAGTATGAATTCGCACAGCCACAGCCTGCAACGATGTGGTCAGTGTAACGACGTTATGAGGACAGTTCTGGGATGCGAATATACAAACACCTCCAGAAGAATGTGATGCTGCATCAACATCCCGTCGTACACAATGATATCCACGCACACGGGTTGTCATATTACTCTTCAGAAAAGTCTCCTGAAGAGCAATGCAGACAGGTTGGTGCGTAGATAGTATGGATTTGAGATCCTCTAGTCTGGGTCGTAAACCACGGCTGTTCCAGGAAACAAAAGCCATTAATTGGGCGCACTGGAAGTGGAAGGTCCCGTTTCCAGGATCCCCATGGAGTCATAATCTTCGGGCGATGGGTGTAAAACCACCGCATCCCCGTCAATGACCCTAGTTTTTTTGCGAGGAACACTGTTCTTCGCAGCAGATTTTAATTTTTGCCTCTGCAAAGCCTTTGACCTGGCCAATGGCCTAGTCTGATTAGCTTTAACAGAGGAAGGGTTTTTAACTATATTTAATTTTTTTCTTGATAATGGAGTCTTTGTGATAGATTGCGGTGTCTTAGTGGTAGGTTTTGTAGTCTTAGTGGTATGTTGCGGTGTCTTAGGTTCCGGAAATTGGGAGGATTTAGAAACTTTAATGTTCTGGGTTGCCGTAGCGTAGCCTTTTCCCTGTACAGGGGTACGGGAAGTGACTACACGGCGAGCCTCGGGATATGATAAATTCTGTAGTGTCTTCACCGTAGAGATTTCCTTTTCCTCCGCCCATTTAGGACAAGAACGAGAGTATGCAGGGTGGTTTCCCTGACAATTGACACACTTCTCTATAGCGTTACAGGAAGCACTATCGTGCCCTGTCGCTGTACAGCGAGAGCATGTCAATTGTCCCCTACAAGCGTTCTTAGAATGGCCGTATCGTTGGCAATTAAAACATCTCAGAGGGTTTGGAATATATGGTCGGACGGAGATATGCGGCCTGAACTGTTTGTGGCAGGGTAGGAGTCGAAAAGGTCAAGATGAGGTGCTGGGTGTTAAGCACCTTACCATCTCTCCTAATCGTAATCCTCCTGACACCACAAACCAGCTGGTCCTGCATATTCTCCTGAATCTCTTCCTCCGACACGTTTTCCAAATCCCTTGAGGATACCACACCACGAGAGTAATTCAGGTTTCTATGTGGTGAAGTCACTACAGGATATGGTCCTAAGGTCTTCATACTCATAACAAGTTGTACTTGTTTTGAGTTACATACCTCGATTAATAGGTCCCCAGAACGTAGTTTCTTAATATCCTTAACAGTCCCTACCATACCTTGAATTCCCTTTTGAATTAAAAAGGGAGATATGGTAGGGAAAGTTTCAGTCTCTCTTTTTATTATAAAGAATCTAAAATTAGCAATTTCAGTACATTTGTCCATTATTTCTAAATTTTCATTTTCGGAATGCCACTCAACTCGGTCAGCCCATGATTCACTTCTTGATTTAACATTTTTTTTAATAGCTTTGGGAGCCAAATCTGAATTCATTATATTTGTCACCATAGTGCCTGAGAAAAAAAGGAAAAACACGGAAGGACTTCCAGTTCGACAGGGCCCCCGCCAGACCCGTCTCCCCACCCTTTCCTAACGTGGAAACGAGTAACCTCCGGAGAGATTCGTTCCAGCCGGACAATGTGAACTGCCCCATTACGTGCCCAGACAGAGGCACAGGTCCAAGGCCGAAGCCGAGGAGGATTTCTCGCAATGGGAGGGAGGTCACACCATCCAGCCACACGCAACCAAGGCTCTCCCTCTGGGAACATTTTATAGGATGAGGTTCCGAAACTGTAACCGACGGCGCACGCAACTCCTCTCCTCGCACACCCTTCCCCAACCAGGGCCTTTTCCAATCATGCCCATGCGGTCTCCCACTAGGTACCTCCGCATGAGGGGTATTGGGGCCCCGTATTGCCAGAGCTAGGCATGCAGGAAATCGGCATTGATACGCCGTCGGCCTTTTAGTGTTTTAGTAGAGACACCACAAATAATTATTTTATTTTTAAATACTTTTATATATTTTTTTAATTTTTGAACCCAAATATTAACACAACACATAGAAAAAATAAAACTGAATTAGTGTGAACTGTTTTCCGCCTGATATCACAAAATATCAAGCTGAAAATCCCCCAAAGCAAAACACATGGCGGGAAAAAAAGAGGGGGAGAAGAAGAGGAAAAAAAAGATCACTGAGGTACCTCGGGGTTGTGAAGTCCGTACTCATCTCAAGTAGATGAGCCCCCTGAGGGGACGTGTTGTATAAAAAAGGCTCTTGATTTCATCAGCAATATAATTTATTTGCTATTCAAATCACACACACACACATACTAAATTACTTATAATATTTACATTCAAATGCTAACAGAACATTATATATCATGATCATGGAAACAGTCAGGATAACGGTGCTGTTTACAATACTGAGTCTATCGAAGACAGGTCAAGTCGCTCTGACGTTTTTCTCCGTCGCGCAAGCCGTTTTCCCTCTTTTCTTCGTTCATTGGTCCAGCGCTCTGTTTACTCTCTCATTTTTTGTATCATTCCACGACGGCAGCAAACCACGATTGCAGCAGGATGATTTCTGTATTCCTTTCCTAGGAAACTGTTGAGGGGGCGGGGACACCTTCTATAAGGATACTCCTCCCTCTCTTGATCTTTAAACAATAACCCAAAAGAACATATCAGAGATAACAAATATTTTACTATTCTTTTCTCAGGAATTGGTTCAGATGGAATCATTTTTTCTCTTACTGACGAAAAAATGTAAGCATGAGAAGAAAAAAAAATGATCATTTTTTAAAACTCGGAACATCTTAACAGTTTGATAAAAGAAAAATATCCTGATCAGCTTCAATTTTCCGAAAAAGTCTTGGGGGGCATGCGTACCTTTGCAGCCTCCTTTGGTACGCCACTGACTGCGAGAATATGTTAATGTCGTTTAGAGATATCAAATTTCGCGTGCCTTTTTCATTCTTTTTTTGCAGTATCCCATCATTTCCTCCTTTTTCATTCTTATTTTACAATTTTTTTATGTATCCATCAGTTGCTTGACACTTGTAGTTTTTAATCAGGACGTGGAACAAATTTCCAAGTATCCCGCTTAAACATGATCGCTATCTCTTCCTCCATAGTCTTGCACCCCAATTTCCGACAGAGGGATCCTCCTTAAAATACTTCGGGACACTAATATTGACTAGTCATACCTCACAATCATAATTTCAATCAGGGGATCTACAACATTCTCTTCAATTTCCTTTCCCCTTTTTATTACACCCGAGTATGTATTTTCACCAAAAAGATTGAAAGGTTCTGGATTGTATTCAATTTATGTTTCTTATAATAAATACTTTTTTGCATATCCTTACAAGAACAAAATTTCGAGCTAAGATCTTCTATTTAATAAGTATCATTAATACTCCCATCTTTATGTTGCATGGATTTTCGAATTCATATAAATTCATTTGGTTTAACTTTACCCTTATCAAAGCTTGTACAATCATAATCGGATTCAATTTCAGAAAAGTAATTTATTACTTGGTACTTTTTACGCCTTAAATTATAATATTGTTTTAGCACGGCTCCATTAACTTCTGCTTTATAATTTTCAGAAAGTTCAGACATAGAATCGGAAAATGAAACGTCTAAAGTTTCTGTAATGCTTCTTTCATTGAAAAATATATATAACTTTTGTTTTAAGTGCATACAACTACGACTGAACTCATTCGACCGATAGTAAGCTGTGAAAAAAGAGATGTGCACCAATCTAGAATAACACATTTTTTTTAGAAAACATTCACAAGTCAAATAAAACAGGTTAAATTAATTTAAAGGGGATGAGGAAGCCAAATATATATAAGGATCGAAAATCGGTTCCAAGCTGTAGAAGCCAACAGCGAAAATTCCAATTACAACAAGAAGCAACTCCGCCTTCTACTTGCCTGAACCTCCGAAATCAGGTAAACTCATCTTATTCATGTGATATAGATATTAAAGACAAAGCAGTGAGGATGTGTCATACTGTTTAGATTATTGTTACGTTTAATATATATAGTGATTTGTTTTATTCACTATATTGCAAGAGAAAAGATAAATTTATCTTTATTTTTACAGAATTAAAAACAATTTTTGAGACTGAATTTACATTTTTGTGAACACTAACAAAAATTACATAATTTTGTTAATTTACGATTCAGGAAACAAATAATCACATACTCTAATATATATATATGAATTCGATTTTTTGAATCATGAACCTGTTGGCGAAATCTAAAAATGTTTGAAAGTTCTTCTAGAGTGAAATAAATTATTCAGAATAATCTAAGATTATTGAAAAGATACACAAATTCAAAACTGTAAAATAATTTAATTATATGCTCTATTTTTTTTAATGAAATTTGTTCTTAGAAATTTGCAAACAAAGAAAAATTCTTCAAATAATAGTGGAAACATAAAACTTGTTGCAAAAAATACTAATTTAACCATCATAAATCAAAATAAGAATGAAAGATATGAACAATTTTTTTAAAAAAATGTGGTTTTAAGGTATGGATTCATCATTAATTGGGGAAGAATTAAAATAATTCAAGAACATGCAACAATCAAAAGTAGCAAATTTAGTTAGCATTAGATCAACAAATTTTACTATAGTATTTTTGAGCGATTCTTCAATGATTTTGGGATGGATCAGAAGAAAGATAGGGGAACATTTGTCCATAACAGAGTCTAAGAGATTAGATATCTAACTGAAATTTCTGACTGGAGACACATTCCTAGAAATATGAATCTCAAGTATCTTCCATCCAGAGGATGTGTTTTAGAGCAGCTACAAAAATCAAATTGGTAGGAGGGTCAATCATGGCAGTACTTAATTAAAGAAGGATGGCCTCAAATTGAAGAAACATTTTTTTAAAAAAAGGAGACAATTTTGAGCCTCTTGGACAAGGAAAAGGAAGATAATTGGTATTTCCATAAGTTCATGTCTTATAGAAAACTAGCAAGACTTTTAAGCCTGGATTTACTGATTTTTGTATAGTATAAAAAATGTTGAGAAAACTTATTTCCTATGATTTCTGTAGAATAATTTGAAAAGGCTGACAAAATTCTTCGTAAATTAATTCGAAAAGAATCCTTTGAAATTACAGAAAATTCCAATATTTGCTCATTAATACCTTTCAAAAATATCAATGGAATTATCTGAGCCAAAACAAAAATTGTTCAATTGGAAGACAGTGAAAACTTTCGATACCCTGTTATTTTGCCATCTGACCACCCAATTGTACAAAGTATAATATATGAAATACATCTAGAGAATCAACATGTTGAAATTTGCATATTAATTGCCTATCTTAGAGAAAAATTTTAGATATTAAAATCAAGGAAAATCATCCAAAAATGCTTTATGTTTAAGAGATCTTATGTCAATCAGAGAAATTCAACCAGGAATGCCACCTGATGACACAGCTAAAGAAGGAGCCACTTTGAAGTTGGTGACTTAGCAGGTCTACTTCATCTTGCTGATGGATCCAAGCCTTGGTTAGTTTTATACACTTGTGCTATTTATCATGCCATTGATCGAAAATTAGTGACTTCACTATCAATCAAGACTTTCATTCAATTTTTTTGAAGGTTTATTGCCAGGAGAGACACACCTCATGTGATTTATTCCGACAACATACGTTGTCGCCATCTCTATAAAAGGGATTGGAAGCAAAAAACCATTTGGGACCCTAAATTTTTTTAAAGTAAAAAAAAATTGCAAATACGAGCATGTATTACTAATGTATATGTATTTAATGCATGATTTGAGTTTTGTTAATACATAACTTTTTAGGGATATTGTCAAGTTTTCATGTGCAAGAGTATATTATTTTTGTTCTCGATCATATTGGGGCCCTGATGCACCCCCCAGATGGATGGCTTTTAATGCATTCTCTGAATTTTTTTGTCCTTATTTAGATATTTTTGCTTTTTAAAAATATTAAATACCATGACAGATAGAAACCAAATGCGTAGATAGGTTTTTCAGCACCTGAAGATTTCATGCTCCTCCCTGTTTGCCAAAATAAAATGGTGAAAGGAAAGAAAATATTTAAAAGATGTTTTTAAATTAAAATCATACTTTATTTTAAGAAGCTTTAAATATTTTAGTTTTAAAGCACTTTTATGCATATATTTTCCAAGATTTTATTAACTGTATAACAATACAGCGAAGTAAAAGTAGTATTGATGTACTACAGCCTGCTTGATCTGACACAATTGATTCATTGTACTTTGTCCCCTTTTCTTTGGAGCAATTTTCTGGGAAAAGCTGAACCTGAATTTTGATGAAGACAGTCACCCTCTATATTCAGCTGCTTTTGTGCTAGACATTTAGAAATTTATAACAGGATAAAAAAAAAAAATTCAACTTGAAAATGTAAAACTCATTAATTTTTGCATATAATATAGCAGATATATGTGCCATTGACTTTTAAAAAAAGGTTATGTCCATTTTCCCTTTGATTATAGTCTATGATATTTGGTCAATTTTTATTTACTACTTTGAAGCACATAATGTATTATTATGATCATTTTATACTTTATCTAGTAACTAAAATTTATATAATTTAATAAAATGTAAATTAATTATGAAGTACCAAGAAGGCCTTCTAAATCAAGATATTTTTTTTTGACAAATATTTTATAGATTATGTTTGATGATAAATGCAAAAAATACTTCATCAAAACAAGTATAAGTGATCAAATGGAGAGAAAACATAATGATGGCATTGATCTCATGTAATTGCAGCAATTATTTTCTGCATCTTCCAGCTTTATTCATAAAATAGGGGCATAAATGTATATATATTCAGTCATGTTTTATTTTACCTTCAACTCTCCATTACAACTTTATTAATGAAAAATATTAATATTTCTAAGAAACTGATACAAAAGTTCTTAAAGCAGATATATATATATATATATATATATTGTAATTTATAAAAATTTCAAACAATTTCCCAATATTTTTCTTTAGCTGCATTAATTATAGATATCAGTGATACTTATAAAAACATAATTATGTGTACTTTAGAAGTAGTTTTGATCAAGTATTTTGCAAGGGCTGAAGATACAGCAAGCATGTTACACAATAATTTTGGAATAATTGTTTTAACTTTTAGGAAAGGAACAAATTTATTTTAGTGCTCAGAAGAGAATATTTTATGATATCCACATTTTGAAGGTGTGATATCTACATCAGTAATGGAAATATACAGAGAATATTACCATTATTGATGTGGATATCACATGCACCACTATTATGTTATATAATAGTTGTATTTTTAAAAATCTATTTTACTTATTTTAATATGAAATTATATCTAAATTTGACACTGATTATAATTAAGTTTGTACAGAAGCAAATTTTTGAAACACATACTTGTTAAAAGTTCTTAAAAAACATATCCAGGTATTTTCTATTCTATTAACTCTTCTTTTAAAAATCTTTAAATTAATTATATATATATATATAACACATGGATCAATAAGTCCCGAGACTGTGCGGTCGTTTTTTTTTTGCGATTTCCTCCTTCAAACACACCAGCAAGTCAATATAATAATCACTGTTGATCGATTTACCTTTTTCTAGGTAGTCAATGAAAATCACGCCATGCGTATCCCAAAAAACTGACGCCATGACTTTGCCAGCTGACTGCTGCATTTTCCGACGCTTCGGACGGCTTTCGCCAGCTGTGCGCCACTCAGATGACTGC
The DNA here is from genome assembly GCA_019974015.1 of Nephila pilipes. Classification (NCBI taxonomy): domain Eukaryota; kingdom Metazoa; phylum Arthropoda; class Arachnida; order Araneae; family Nephilidae; genus Nephila; species Nephila pilipes. The sequence continues at coordinate 344,612 of BMAW01090162.1, read as the reverse complement.
CGCTTCGACTCTGGAGTGTAGTGATGTATCCATGTTTCGTCCATGGTCACGTAACGATGTAAGAAATCTTTTTTGTTGCGAGTAAATAGCGATAAACAGCTTTCTGAATCATCGACTCGTTGCTGTTTTTGTTCCATCGAAAGCAATCGCGGCACCCACTTGGAAAAAACCTTTTTCATGCTCAATTTTTCATGAAGGATAGTAAATACACTTCCATATGATATCTGTGTCATCTCAGCAATCTCACGGAGCTTCACTTTACGATCTTTCATTATAATTTTTGTCACTTCACTCACATTTTCCGGTGTAATGGCTTCCATAGGTCTACCCGAGCGTTCCGCATCATTTGTGTCGGTACGACCACGTTTGAACTCGGCCGACAAATCGTTGCTTTTGATGGACAAGAGTCCGGGTAACATTTTTCAATCCATTGTTTCGCTTGCACGGTGTTTTTACCCATTAAAAAACAATGTTTTATCAGAACACGAAACTCGGTTTTTTCCATTTTTTAAACAAACTACAAAACGACTTTACTCCAACCTCGATAACTCAGCTGTTTCTGGTCCGATCGACTTAAAATTTTGACACGTTTCAAGCAAAGGTTAGTACTCTAGAAAGACCTGGTTACTGGTTTACTACGAGCGCCATCTCTGAGTTAGTCTCGGAACTTATTGATCCATGTGTTAGCTTACTCAATGAAAATAATCATAGCATTTCTAAAAAATGCTTTCCAATTTTTTTTTTCTCAGAGTACCCTCTTCTCAATAATTGAGATTTACAGTAATACCAATAAAAATTTCCCAAATAATTTTTTTATCAGTTATTTGCCAAGTACTTTTCTGGATAAAGTATTTGCCAGTTTTATTTCCAAATGTATTAATAAACTCACAATTTTTTTTTTGTCAGCAGCCAAAAACAAAAAGAAACATTTTAAAAATTTAAAATGATTTTACTTAAAATAAATTTTTACAGTTTAAAAAAAATTAGGTAGAATAAAATTTTATGATTTCCCCTACAAAGTAAAATAAGAGTTCTTGCAATTGAATATCCCCTAACAATCACTTTGAAGACCACTGTTTTCACCAGTTTTATACCATATCTATATTTTAAGAGGATTATTCTCACACTTCATTCTTTTATACAATTTCATTTCAATGCGATGCAACAGATTGGTATGAAATAACAGATGTAATATGAATAACATTAAAGGAAATTAAAGAATACATCATTTTTTTTAATTAAATAAATTTCAGAAAATGTATTTCATAAATCTTCATTGTTTAAATTTTCTTATTGTACTTATATATTACATAAAGAAACAGTTTACATAAAAGTACATAAGAAATTGTACGGGGTGCTGGAAATTAATTTTGTAAAAAGATATTTTTTTATCCATTAAGCCATTTATCACAGCTGCACAAGTTCTACAGTGTTCTCCTAAAATTTCAATCCAATCAATAATAATTATTAAATTAATTTTATATTTGAAGCATGATATTTTATCATTAATCACACTTTCAATTGATTTTAAGATAATGATTTAAAAAAATAAAGAATATAGCATATACCCTATCTCAGGAAAATAAACCAAAAGACAAAGAGTTTTACACAAAATGTATTTTAGAATGTAACTAAAGAACATGCATTTGTCAGATTGTAACATTTCTACATAACAAACTGTAAAAACTTAATTCTTTACAATCTACGATAATATTATATTGTAACAGCATCCTAATATAAGTCAAATGACAATACATTATCTTTCGGAGGAATAAGTTCTGAAAAAGAATATCTTCACTGAGTTTTGTCCAAGCAATTGTTAACATGATTTGTAAGTGACTGAACATCTTTAAATCCAAATTGGCACACTGGACACAGAAGTACCTCCTACAAGAGGAAAAAAAAAATGTTTCAAAATAAATATTTCGAAAAAATATTCAAACTCTCATTATGAATTCGTAGAAATTAAATTTTTTTGTTTCACTTAAAAAATCTTTAAATCTTATAAATCTTTTTATTTCATCCAAGTACTTTGATTTGTCTATAAATTAAAGATCTGATTCTTTACACATTATTTTGCAATGTAGAAGTATTGTATTAATTAATATTTTTCACATTTCAGCTTCAAAGAATACTCATAAAGATCAAATGCTTTAGTTAAAAATGCACTGGATTTGTACACTCACACTAACCATTTAATTATATTTTACATAACATTTGCATTATTTCTTACCAATACATTGTATGGTATTACACCAAATTAATTTGAATGAAAATAAAATATTGAAAAAAGTGAACCACCCCAGCTTGACGTGATGCAGTAAATTCTGTGTTTGGAAAATAAATTACCAAAGTAAAGAGTAAAAGCAGATAATCTTAACATTTAAAATTTCAATATGCTTCAGTTCTTTAAAATATTCTCAAATCATACTGAAATTGATGTGATATATTACCCATGTAAGGAGTGAAAGCTAGATGAATTCTCAAAATAATGCTAACAAAAATGAAAAGATATAAAAAGTGTTTCCAGATGGTTCATTACAAGACTTTTATAAACACTATTGACAAAAAAAAAAAAAAAAAACATTCTTGTATTATAATCTGTGAAGTCAAAGCAATAAGAGAGATCGTTAATACAGGGCATATTGTTATTTTCTATTCTAAATTTTATGCTAGATAAACTAAGACACACACATATTTACAATATATAGAGCAAAATCTAATAAGTGTGGATCAAGTTCTTATTATCAATTTCAAGCAGCATGGTTTCCAGTCAAAAATAAATCCACAGCAATAACTATGACATAAGTACTGACAAAAATTAATTTTTGACAAATAATTTTGAAAGAATATCTTCAATGAATAAGAAACAATATCTAAGACACTAGAATAAACATTCTCAAAATAATTAAAGAAAATTTAGAGATTCATTTGTCTAGAAATTACAACTGATATCTTATTTTCTAGTGATAAAAACTGCTACCATCCTACTATAAACTTTAAATTAAGTAATATTGGAAAGTTTTATATCAGAATAGCAGTTGTATATGTAATTAGGGTGCAAACATTCCTTTATAACTTATTTTCCCCTACATATATGATTTTTAGAAGGATGTCAAGGAAATTTCAATAATTAAATGTCTTTGAATATAGTCTCAGAAATTTATGTTCCTTCCAGTTGTATTTATGCAACTTGCAAACAACACACAAGATAATTAATTTAAAAATATATCGAATAGCCTTAGTTAAAATTTGTGACCAGTTTTTTTACAGACGTAAAAAGTCAGCAGACCATGCTTTCACCATATTTCAGCACAGAATGGAAAGGAAATAAATTACTTACAATAACTTGTATAAATACTTATTTTTACAGTATATTAGAACATTTATTTGTTACTAGGTTCATCAGAGGAAAGATTTTGTGAACTATTGTTAACATAACCACATTAAATATATTCATAATTAACAGCTAAATTGGAAAGATTCTTACCTGTCGGCTGGTAGATGGTTTCCTACGCGCCTTGAATTTTAATGTTGTTTCTGCTTGTGCGCCACTGAAAAAAAGATTTAATATTAGACTGCAGCTTTTCTGTTCTTATCATATACACTAAAAAAAGGTGTACAATGACATTTATTGATTTATCTGGCTAACGAGGCATTTAACATACACAAAGACAGTCAGTAAAAATTACCAAGATTATCTAACTGAAATGTAAGTTTTTTTTTTTTGGGGGGGGGAGCAACACAATATGGAGAATAATGATAATATACGGCCCTGCTATAAAGGTATCAGGTTGACAACAGCTTGTTCTGAATATATCTACACATTTTTGCTGATTATCAGAGCTCAATTCAAAGTGAGATTCATTGTTGAAAATAATCCTACATCAGTCAGCAAGATTACAGGTTCAGCAAACCCAAATGAGGGGTAACAGCACATCATGCAACATAAAATCAAACCCCATTTTCTGAAACACTGCTCACTTGAGTACATGGCAAATAGGGTGCTGAGTGAGAGTCATATGACAATTGCTCAGGATACCTGTTTTATCTCTCTAACTTAACCAATACTTTCCAGATTCTGTAGTCATAGTTCAAACATTCATATTAATATTGCTAAATAATGGAACCTGATCAAATATTGAGCAATCCTTCAATTTGACAGCCCAGCATCCTCTTTAGCTTAATTGCACATCCTCTCTCTAATGGTGACACATGCTCACATTGAGAGTGCAAGGTATTGGCACAGTATTGGTAAATAAATGGAGTGAAATTTGAATGCAATTATTCTTCAGAATCAGAATTTCTCCTCTCCTACACAACCATCCAAATGGGATGTTCAGTTGCATTGCTACAGCCATTTACTTAATAATTTGCATAATGAATCAAAACATACTTGCATTCAAAATTTAATTACACTCAAGATACATCCTTCTTTCTCTCTTTACCTTGAAATTTTTTTGCAAACATTGTTTTATAAGGTTTTTTTTATTATTATTCTATCAACACAAGATGTTGAGAATTATATTGCAAAGTCTATGGTAATGATACATCAAGAGGATTTGTACAAATTATCTTCAAAGGAAAAAAAAAATCAGCAAATGAATGAATTTATGAATTTTTTAAGTGCATATGCTTAGGTTTTAATCATACATAATTGTTCAAGGATTTATTTTCATCAAGCAAGTTACCTCCTATACTTCAAAGTTTGACCACCCTTCCAGTACAATAACATTAATTTTGAAATAAATTTTAAGCATGGGATTAATTTAATTAGCACCATATTAGTTTAAGGCATTTCCCTTTATTTAAAGAAAAACCTACAATTGATTTTGCCTTATTAATTTAAATTAATCAAATACGCTATTTAATGGTTAAAAATATTTAAAAAATTCCATGAATTAAAACATTGAGTAAGACTCACCCCAGTAATATTTGAGAGTTCTGTTAATTCTGAAACAATCATCCCTTTAATTACTTTTTATATTTTGAAATACGTGAAATGTCCAAGCTGTCTATGTTTTATTTGCAGTTCATTGATATTCTAAGTATTTATTATTACTGCTAAATTGGCATTAAATGCTAACAAAAGAACACACAGTTGTTTTAAACAGCAGTCAAATCTGTTTCATTAGACATTCTCTCATTTTCATCTACTTTATTTCATGGAAATAAAACACACACACACACACTTCATGGAAATAATATATATATAGGATTTTAAATTTTTTTTTATGAAATATACACAGCCCCTCTTCCAATACTTATTACCAGACTATTAATCGAGTTTTCTATTCTTGTTGCCTCGATTTCTTCTTAATCTGAAAGCAAATAAAATTAAAAAGTAGTATTGTCAGTGCCTTTATTTTGCAGGTGCTTTTGCAGAATAGTAATTTTCAAATGCATGAAATGCCAATTCAGTTTTTTTTTTTTGCTTCAAGTGTGTTATATGTACAATTTGTTAGAGCACATTTTTTTTACATGCATTAACAGCTGATGGATATTTTTAATTTTAATTATTGCTGGAACCTTTTTGCATAATAAATTGATTTAAATAAAATTAGAGTTATCATGCCAATAAATCAAGCTTATTTTTTAAAAATAAGTATCCCAAGCTTAATTTTTTAATGAAATAATTTAAAGTACCTTAAGAATAAAAAATCAAATATGCAATTTTATATGATTGACTCAAATCAAACCAAAAAAAACATTTTTTTTTCATGCTTTGTAGATCAACTTTATTATCAAATGTATTAATTAAATGCTCCTAAAAACATTTAATTTTTTTGGTCAGATTCTCATTACAGATCTCCCTGCATACAGTTAAAAATGTTTTAAAAAAGCCTAAACTTTCCACTTAATCTTACATTACTGAATTTTCAGAAAATAAGATATGTTTCTTTTAAAGTGGGATTTTTATGATAAAATTTATGGCATGGACTCCAGTTCCATTTTTTTAAACCAATAGCAGAGTTCAAAAGAAATTTGAAATGCATACAATTCAATGCATATTCTATTAAATTAAATAAAAAATGAACAACATAAATTAAAATATCCAACAATGATATTCTCTTCAGAAATAAACGAATAAAGCTGATAATACACCATAATAATTTCATTCCTGATATCAATTTTATTATATGCAATGGAAATTTCTTAAATTCTTAAGAAGTGTCTCAATATCTTTATGATTCTAAGAGAAATTGTTGAATAAAAGTATACAACTTTTATAGTGGCCTCATTGGTAAATACTATCAGACTCTAAGTCAAGAGAAATCTACTTGTATAAACCACAAAATTTATAGTGATTCGGAAATGTATTAGGAATTAAAATGCTACATATTAAGCTTGCAATATATTTCCACTTGTTAATTATTCCACAGTGCAATTATAAAACAAATTCACATTTGATATACAATGAAATAGCATAATGGGAAATATGTTTGTAGAATATTTTCGGAAACCAGAATATACCATCAATAATAATGAAAAGTACAAGGAGTTCACATTATTAAATAAAATCTAATTTTCATCCATTTAATTCCACTTCATTTCTTTTAATTTTATGAAATACACTGCCCCTCTTTTTATGTACATTAACAAGATTTTCCTTTCTCATATTCCATTTTTTTTAAAAATATATATCTTATTTTTTCTTATAAAATTTAAAAAGATGCTCTCACCAATTGACACAAAAGAATGGTGAAGATTGGAGTTCAGTGAGCTGCTGAGTGAGCCTCTCTATTTCCTTTTGAGAAGTCTCCTTTTCACCATTCAGATCTGATTTGTACACATCTACCTGCAAAACAGAAGGTAAGAAATGTTTCAAGGCTTGCATCCAATTAAGCTCATTTGAAGTAGTGAGAGAGTGATTGCTGGTGTTTACGACACAAGAGCCAAATCCAGCTATATTGTATCAAATATTTGTTTAAACTGAAGTCTAGATAGGAAAAAAAAAGTTTATTGACACTGAAGGACAAAAACAGAGAAAGATCACTAGGGAAGCCAGAAGTGCACTGCCCATGTTTACCAAAGACAGTAAACCAACCACATGGAAAAGAAAAAGATCATTATGCTAATCTCAGGGTCATGATTTTTATACTTACCTAAAGAAGGTAAGCCTCTAAGAGAGCTCATTAGAAATGGGGTGAACTTTAAAAAAAAAAAAAAATCTAGTTTCTAATTAAAAACCTTCATTGGAAATTGAGGAAGAATATGCTTATTCATAACATTGGTAATATAATTCTTTTTTCACATTCTACTATATTCTAAAATTTCATATCACGCCCAAACAAGTATCAATAGAAAACATTATTGAAATGATTTGGTTTGGTTTTTATAAACATCCCACTAGAAGCAACACAAGAGCTATTGCCGACGGATCTTGTAATTTTTAACTTCAGTCAAGTGATAAGGATGACATCTGAGCTGGCATCTCCATCTCCTAACCACACCAATAGGAAGACTTTTAAGTCTCAACAGATTTAACATGCATCAGCCCTGGCCACATGGTCTTTAGTGGCATCAAGGCTCAAACACACGACTCGATGAAAACCGCTGTCTGCGAACATGACCACTAGGCTACCACGGCCACTTATTGAAATGAAGGGAACATCATTTGAATTGATTTTATAAACTAGTGAATAATATTTAACTTTTTTGGTAACAGCATTTTCATTTTAGTTTTGCAAAGATTATACAGTATAAATGGACCTTCCCTATCAAAACAAGGGAAAAAAAAAATCTATGAATAAAAGTTTTATACTTCTTATATATAATTGCTTTATTCTATTCTTGGATGTTTGGAACATGGAAGAAAGCCTTACTTTTTTGAAATTTTTTTCATAAATAAATGCATGTGATTAAAAAAGATTACTGCAAATTATACTTGAAAAGTTTGAAATTTTTAATACACAGATTAATCTACACATTACATCTTTACAGTTACATGATTCAATCGTTACAAAATTAAGAAAGCATAATAATTAAACAGCAAATATCCTGCAAATACAAGAAATCTTTTGTCGATATAAAATGATTACACAAAACATCCAACAAAGCATTGATTCATATATCTTTAAGAAGGTAAAATTTTTCTTTAAAAAAACATTGGCAAGTTGAAAATAGATCTATCCCCCCTAAATACTAACTTTCCCCCTGATTTACTCATAACAATTAGAACATTAAGAAGAAACAAAATTTGTCAGCACAACATGTACATTTCTTATTCAATAAAAATGAAACAAAAACACACCTGAGCCTTGAGAATGGGTATAGATTCAGAATCCCTCTTGAATGTCTCTAACTGCATCGTAACCAGCTGCAATTTTTCCTCCTTCTCTTCTAGCTGTTGCTCTAGGTCAAATAGTTTGGCTGTTAAACCATCTATCTGTTCCAACATTCTGCGTGCCTCTAGCTCACGCTCTGAGAGAAAATGCTCCCTCTGGGGCAAAAACAATAGCATTTAAAATTATTTAATTTTTTTTTCATTGTACATAATATAACTTCTACAGGAATTGCAAGGTGATGAACAATATTAATTTAAGAATACACACATATATATTAGTCTCTCATTTAAAAACTATTGAATTTATAAAATTATTTCTTACTTCTGTATGAGATGAAAAGCCATCGTATATTCATTTTCAATTAAAAAGAAAATTGTTCTGAATTATGAAATGCTTTTTTTTAAAAATCTTTCATATGAAAAAGAAAAGAAAATTTATATCGATATATCATATGATTCATATAAGATTTCCCCTTATTGAAACATGTTAGATTGCAACCAAAATACAAGAAAATCAAAAATATTTTAAAAACATTAACTAAATAAAATTCAAAGATAAAGTTGATTTTCAATGAACAAATACTTTGTTTAAAAATGTAATCTGAAGAAAAATGAAATTCTTTATTCATTAGATAAGTATGAATCTACAAGTTAAATAGACTAAAATTATGAAACATTCACAAATAAAAGATTTTGAAAAAGTAACTGAAATGAAACATATATAAAATGGTCGTTCAAAAAGTCCCCAGAAAAAAAAAACATTATTTTAGGTAAATTTTTTTAAACATTTTTCAACATACTTTTTTAGAGCTCTATACATTTTTCCAGACATTTCTCCAACTTTTTAAAAGAAAGGTTTTGAAAGGTCCCCAAAATAAGCAACTTTTTGTGCAATGACCTCTTTGTTCAATGCAAACCATTGTCCACTGAGCAATTTTTTGAAGTTTGGAAATAAAAAAAAGTTACTGAGGGCCAAATACAGTGGATGTTGTAAAAATTTGAACTTTAATTCCATGGTTTTCGTCATCAAAGCAGCACAGGTGTGTACCCATACATTGTCTTGATGGAAGAGGATCTTTTTTAAATGAGGATGCTTTTTTCTCAATTTCTTTGCTTAACCAGCACCAACAACTTTGCTTAATACTCTCTAGTTAATGTTTTTCTTTTTTCAAGTAATCAGTATAGACGATTACACATGCATCCCAAAAAACAGTGTCCACCATCACCTTGCTGACCAATATCACTGTCTATGCTTTCTTCAGTTGGTTAGTTTTATCATTGCACTAGAAGCAACATGAGGAGTATTGGTGATGGACCTTGTAATTTTGAACCTCAGTCAAGCAACGAGGCCGACACTTAAGATGGATCCTTCCTCATAACTTCTACACCACACCAACAGGAGGACTTTGAGCCACGACAGATTTAACATGCATCAGCCCCAAATACGTGGTAGGTCTTTAGTGGCATCAAGGCTCGAACCTACAACTCAATGGAAAATGTCAGCCACAAGTCAGCTGCCTTAACCACTAGGCTACTGTGGCAATTTCCATTCTTCCGAGTCCATCGCATTCAAAACCTCACTGTTTTGACTATTCCTTTGTTAGAGATAAAAAATCAGTGTAGTAGCAAATCCATGTTTCGTTGGTATGAACTCATCAGGATTGCCATGAAAAAGTACCAAAATAGCCTCAGAGTCAACTACACGATCATATTTATTTTTCACTGACAGCAAATGTGGCATTCACCATGCCAAGATTTTTTTTCACACCCAATTATTTCTGCAAAATTGAAAACACTGTACCATGTGATAAGCCAGTGGCCTCAAGTATTTCATACACTTTGAATTGTTGATCATACTCAAAACCATATTGTGGATTTTGTCAATTATTTATTCCAGGAGTAGTCACTTCCACTGGTTGTCCCAAATGATGTCCATCTTTTGTGGATGTATGGCCACATTTAAACTCACTTACCCAATTGTAAACAGTTGCAAACACAGGAACAAATTCACCATGAACTTTATCCAACTCAGCTGTAATCTCTTTTCATGTTAAGTCTTTTAAATACAAGTGTTTAATAACCGCTCTGAACTCACTTCCCCCATTTTTCTAAATGAATACAAGTTTTTTGCTTCAATCGACAATAAAAATGAAATCATAGAATGAAAATAACTGAGATAGATTGCTTTCTAGAGAGTCATGATGCTTACTAAAAACAAACAATTTGTGAAGATTTGAGGGCCCCCCCCCCTGGATTTTTTTGAGGACTTATTGAATGAGCAACTCGTGTGTGTGTATAACATAATTTTTGTTGCAAGCGACAAAGAATTTATTTCTTATCATAGAAAATTACATTAACTATGGTATTAAATTTTATGTTAAAATGTAGAGGGAAAAGAAGAAATTTATTGAAAAAACATTTAATACAATACTTTTCTGAGTAGTTTATTACATTTGTTGTCTCACATTAATTATTTGCTTTGTTTCCTTTTGACAATTTTTCAATTATATCACAGCCGTTAGTTTAAGAAACAAATGTATGTTACATCTGATACCACAAATAAATTTAAAAAGATAATTATCATATAGTTGAAGATATTAATGTTTCTTATTCTTAGAGATAAAAAGAAAGAAATGAAATTACAACATGAAATTAATTTACAAAATATTTGCACAAAATTACAATTTGTCAACAAGTATAATTTATATAAACTTTATAAGAATGATCTCACTCACTTTCTCCTTCTCATCCTTAGATTGTACCTGGAGCAATTTGTCCACTCGTTCATAATTGGCTTGATAAGTTTTTATAAGTATATTAGCTTCCAAATTTTTAGCTCTGCAAGATAAAATCAGCATAATTTTTAGACAACTTCAAACTTAATGCACTACAATGTGTACAGTTCATCAGCACATAAAAGCATAACAGATATTTCAAGTTTGAATACAGAATAAAAAAAAAGGTTAGACAGTATTTACTCTCCTCTTATAATTCTACAGATTTTGCAATGTGAATCCATGCTAATAATTAGGTAGTTTATAAGTTCCAGTGGGTGTTGGTCAATTTCCAGTAGCAAAATTGTTTTCAGATCCTGTATGAGTTGGAGATGGGGTAGGCGAGTTGCTATTGCCCTTCAAGAGCATCTCAAATATACTATGTTGGGTTAAGGCCAAGAGATCTAGATGATTAATGCATCTAGTGAACATCTTAAGTTTCCAGAAATCCTTCAGCCAGATGAGCCTTACGTAGACAAGCATTATCACCCATAAAAATGAAATTAGGGCCAACTGTACCTCGAAAAGATGAACCTAGGATCCCAAGTTTTTATCCCTATACCTCACCATACTCGGAGTTCTGAACACACACAATGCCTGACCTGAACATCAAACCTCAACTGCCATACCATTCTTTCTTGGATACTGAAGGATATGCAGTCAGCTCCTTTCCCCTTCCAGATGAAGTTACACAGAGAATAAAAAGTTAAAATGCTAAATCTGAACTCCTCAGTGAATAAAATGGTCTCCAAACTGATCCCTGCTGCAATGATGATGTACTTTGCACCATGTTATACAGACTCTTCTCAGCAGAAAATATAGCAGGAAGTAAAAAGCTGGTCACCTTGCAAACTAATCTCTTTAATGCTATCTTCTGGATATAGTAATCCTTTAAAGTTGGGTTCCTGTAGCCAGATGACGTTCAAAAGACAGCTGAGAAGCTGCTGTACTTCTGTTATACCTTGCTGTATTAGACAACTATCGATTTCATTGGTCATCATGGCTTTTGGACGATCTTACCTAAGCTTCACTACAAATATAATATATTATTAAAATGTCTCCATAAGTTGCACATTACACCAGAGACTTCAAACAATGGTCTTTTAAACATTTAAGTCTCAAACAATCTGCATTTGATACACTCTGCCTCAAGGCTCCTGATGATTTTCTACCTCATTTCCTTTTGTTATTCTTTTAATAGTTTGTTTTTGAATTTTACCGAATGTTGCAAAAAAAAAAAAAAAAAAAAAAAAAAAAAAACTACAAGAGCCAAAGAAGTGTGCAAACAAAGCACGAAATCAGTATGTGAGCTTACAAAGCACTTTTCACTAAATGCACAGCTTAAACATACATGTAAGGCATTAAAAAATTGAATCTTTGTTTTGTAGCAAAATTTTTATTTATTCATTTTTTTTCAAGGAATCAGGACTAAATGTGCAAATTTTCTTAATTTTGGACACCAGTGTATACAGAATAAATGTTTAATCTAATTTTTTTTCTCGTCAATTTCTTTTAAAGTGGTTTTCTGAATTATACAGTTTATATTTCATTTTACTAAGGGAATTGTGACTTTGAGTACATATATATAGCAATTTTTTTTTTTTTTTAAAAAAAACTTTATAGTACTATGCATTATTAACCAAAGAAAAGAAAATTAAATATATTCATGTTTCTGTCTTCTTTTTTAAAAATAGTAGCCAATAAAACACAAATAATACACCTGCAGGTGTCTGTATAGTCTGCAAAACTTAGGTTGATGGAAGAATCCTAGATATGTTATAAATATTACAGCTCCTTCAAATATCAACATGGCTAAGATTTTGACACATTTGTTAGCATGATGTGAATGATGTCTTAAATATCAATGGTATAATTACAAATATCATCAAAGGAACTAATATGAAGAAAAACAAGACTTCTTCACTGCAAATTAAATTGAGGTCTTTAACTTTGTGACATTATTCACAAATTTCCTCATTATTCTAGCAGACAATTCAAGTTCTATAAAGAAAATATTATTTTGGGGGAAAAAACAATTTGTATGAAATTTTAAAAATTTACCACCTTTGCTACTAGATAAACTGATTCTTCACATGGATGAATTGGAAAAAGATAACAATCCAGTTCAAAGCTAAAAGTTTCTTTTTTTTTTTTTTTAATGAGGATCAACTTTCAAATAATATTTTGAATAATTTTAAGTAAACTGCAACTGATTATTAGAACTGCTCCTTTTTTTTCCCCCTTAAAGAGGGTCAAATGTTCCTCTCATATACTTTATGAATACAATTTCATTTGTATCAACAGAGTGCTGGATGAAACTTTAAAAGTTTTTAAAAATCCCAAATTGGCACTTTTCAACACTATTTTCAATTATTCACCAAAAATCAGCTAATTAAACTACATTTTACAGATGGTCCAAGAATTATAATTTTGAAACATCTCATTTGAGAACTAGACTGCAAAGTATACAAAAATATTGCTTCAATATTATAACGCCCATTGGCGTTATGTGGAAGTTAGGAGAGGGGGACGTGTACTCGGGTGTTGTCCTCATCACTTGACTGAGGTTCAAAATCACAAGGTCCGTCATCAGTAGCCCTTGTGTTGCTTCTAGTGCAATGTTGAAAAAAAACGAACTAACTAACTAATTCAATATTATAACAAAAAATCTCAACAAGGCAGAAAATTATTAAATAAATATAATTAATTTATTTCCTGAAAATAAATTCAAAAAGAAATTTTTTTACATAAATTGATACAGCTGCCATCTATTGGTGGTTAATGGTAAAAAAAAAAAAGTGGGTTTTTTGGGAAAAAAAAAACTCACTAAAATAAAATTAAAAATTTTGATGGGCAAGAATATGCTTCACTACTCTATCGATACATCAGCAAAATTCCTTAAAAATTTTGGATTGCAACTATCAATGGTGTGGATTTGCATAATGGACAAATACTCAAATTTATGTACATCTGTGTCAGGGATCTTTTAAAACTGAATAAAGCTCAAACGAGTGAATGTAAAATTTATTAGTGCAAGAGCCAGATATGGCTATGCTGTGTCAAACAAGATTTAACTGTGGTCTAGACTTAAGAAATTGAAGGAAAGACAAAAATTGGCTGACAAGGAGGAGGGTCGAAAATAGAGAAGGATCGATAGGGTGACCAGGGGGCATGTCACCTGTGTTTACCAAAGACAATAAACCCAATGGGAAAGAAAAAGATCACTCGGATGCCTCGGGGTCATGATGCCCGTACTTACCTAAAGAAGGCAATAATCTCCAAGGGCAGGGTGTCCAGCTATACCCCCAAATGCTGGGAACTCATTTTAGTAGCCTCTTACGACATGCATGAGCTACAGTGGGACTATTCTGTCATTCCCGGTCATCACACAGGTCGAATAAAGCTCGAAAACAAATCTATTTAAACCTCTTCTAACCAAAATGGAAAAAACTGTTGATAACTTTTTTCCCACTGCATAAATGATGCTTAAAAATGGGCATTAAGACAGAGAAATAAAAAAAAAAAAAAATTCACAAATTTATGATTAAAAAATATTATCCATTCAAATGCATACTATAGTTTACAATTACTTGTTTAATTACCATCACCTGTTAAGAGCTTTTTGTCCTTTTAAAAAATAATGCATAAATAAAAGTTTTACAGCAGAATTGTTTCCAAGATTTTGAATTAGTTTTGTTATTACACAGAAACAATCTAAATGTTGCAAAAATTTGCAGTTCACTCAAAACATAAAGTTTCAAATTTTGTAAAATATATTTATATTAGCTTAAATATTTAGGATAATCTATTTTCTAAAGTTAAATGGTTTTTTTTAAAAAAAAATTGCGTTAGTTTAAAATCTCTTCTGAAATGTTATCTTATAATATGAAAAGTTATTCTAATATTAGGTGACCCATTGTCCTCTCATTCTTTTTTTGTGGGTCTGTTCATCCCGGGAAAAGTATCCTCCTTTTTGATACTTTAAATCTATTCTGCAAATCTTTATATTCCAAGAAGCCGTGCCATGTTACGCAAATGTTGACTTTCAAAACTTTCAGGATAATTAAAAGTTAGAAAGCTCACTCTAACACCTGCTATAAAGCATGTTTTACAATTATTTGAGTCTCTCCATTCATATTTTTTAAGTTTAGAAAAATGTCCAAAAATTCTGGAGATTCAATTATGAATTACTGGAGATATTAATGTATTTTGTACATAATCAAGCATCTATTTTACATAAAACAATTCGAAAGATTGAAGGTGAACATATTTCAGCTATAGAAGAGTCTTATTTTGAAAGCCTTTGTCCTTCAATATAAATCAAGATTTGAAAAAAAAAATTATTCTTTTAATAATAAAAAGAAAATTGTCATACTTAGAGGAATCAAATCCAAGCAATATCAAAAAGTGTACCAAAGAAGTGCAGAAGTTTTACCAAATATCTTTTCAATATGTTAAAGAATGGTCTGAAACAAATATCACAGTGAAGAACAGTTTTCAATGGTGTTTATATGACTTCCATCACAAGTAAATTGGGCAGATATCGAAAATTGTGTTGAGTTTTTATTGAAAGAAATGCTTGATATTAAAATTGATGACAATTGTCCGTATGAAGAAATAAGAAGACAATGTATAAATTCTGAAAAATCAGAACAATGGGAAAATCAGCACATTGAAATTGATAAAAGATGGATGGAAATATTTAACCCTTTAAAAAATAAACACAATCCATATGAAAATCTAGTATTCTAGTTGAATTTACATTGTGCTGTCCTGGAACTAATGCAGCAGTTAAAAGAGTTTTTTGAATAGGTAATGATTTTTGGACAAGTTAAAAATCAAGATTGAATGTTGATTGCAGCACTTATCACAAAATCAATATGAAGGATATTTCTTTCTCCGAAATTTCCAATATATTGTTAGAAAATAAGTTGACAAAAAATATTCATTTAATTAAATAATTAAAAGGGATGTAAGCACAATTAGTGTATTTATGTTTGAATTAATAAAATGTTTCTTTTATTAACATTGTACTTTTTTCTTAAATTTTTTCATTGTTAAAAAAATTGGTCACTTTACTATAAGCTGTGTTTTACATAAGAATATCAATAAAAAATTGAAGTTCATTTGAGTGTTTTTAGACATGTTTTGCATAAGGTAAAAAAACTAAATAAATTAAGTAAATAAAATATCTATAAGTGTATAGCTATCATTTACAGATTGAAACTAAGCAAGCTATGAAAATTGATTTTAAAAAAAAGCACAATAATTTATGTTTAAGGTTGGAAAATCAGAGAAATTATGCTATCCTTAGTTTTCTTTTCTTTCTTCCAATATCTTATGAAAATAATGTGATCCAAATATAAAACTTCCAATATATATATTTTATCTCCATTTTCATGGTTTTTAAATTTCATGATGAAAATTAAATGATATATTTTTTTTTTTGATGATTTTAGAATTTATAAAATGTATTTTTAATAATAAAAAATGAACTTGAGAAACAATATTTTGATGAATACATGCTTCTTTTAGGTACTTAATTACTTTAAGGTTTGCTTGGTTACAAAGAATGGTTTATACAAATATGGGAAAAAATAATATAGCATAGTTTAACTGAAAAAGCTTGCTGATTTATTATTTGTACATGTCTATTAAAACAAAAATGCCATGAAGCTATTGGAAGTACAATAATAATCAAAATCTCAATAACAGAGCTAAAAAAAAAACCTTCAGTACAGCAAAAGTTCACCAGAGATAGCTCACATCAAGTAAGGAAATCTGATGCAATATAGAAAGTTGAACAAAATTGATAATATTAAAACTTTTCAAGAATAATACTAATTTTAGATTAAGTTCTACATTTTTTTTTTTTTGAAATTATAATTCAACTAAAATTGCACAGAATGAAATATTTAAAATGCTCATTTTTAAAAATACTATGAAACTTACCTTTCACCTTCAAGTTCCGTTTCAAATTTTTCAACAGATTCTTTCAGAGTAGATAGTAATTTGGTTTGCTGTTCATATGCTTCATAGTTTTGACTTGAATTATTCTGATAAGATGTAAATTGAAGCAACAAATCTTCATACCTGAGACAACAATCAAAATATATAATAACAATCTTCCACACCCACACAAAAATTCCTATTACGGAAGCATTGATCAATTAGTTTTACATTACAATTGAAATAAACTAAGACTTCTAACCTAGATAAGTATTTGGTATGTCGGTTCCATACTTATCTTTAAAAAATTACAATATTTATTTTTATTTGATTTTAGGAGAGAAATATATTCATAATAAATGCCACATCAGCAGATAGCAAATTCTCACAAGGTATCTGTAGTGTATTCATGTACTCCAATTTAAATTTGTAACTAATGTTTTAATATCAAATACTTTATAAAAATTTACTAATACAATAATTAAAATTACTTCAATGGCTAGATCCCTTTTTATCAGGATTAGTTAACATAGTTGAATTAGTGTTGAAATTAGTAATACGTGTCATTCAATAAGTCCTTAGAAATTACAAGAGGTGGTGCTCAGAGCATTGAAAATGATTTATTTTAAATAGATTTTCCTCAACTCACATTGTATGTCTGGGTCAAAACCTTAAAAGCTTTTTCTCACATTTTAAAGCACTCAATTAAGTTGAAATTTTCTATACATGATTGTTTTGGATGACAATACAATTTTGTTTTAATTAATAAAAATTAATTGATTAAAACAAATTATTTACAGAACTAAATTTTATACCAAGTTTCTTGCCAAGTCACCAAATTTAACGGTTAATTGAACTGAAAAATTTTACATGTATTTATTTTAGATGATAAATTTAATAAATGTCATAAATAAAATAAGTTATTAAAACTAATTATTAAATGAATTCAATTTGACTCAATGTTCCCTTTTGATCTTAAAATTAAAGGTATAAAAAATTATGTTATGCAAAGTGTGAAGTTTGAAAGAAAACCCATGTTCAAAAGACTTGTTTCTTTACCAGTGTTATTATTAAGCATCATGACTCACTTAACAGCTATATCTTCGTTACTTATATTCATGATCATGACACTTTTCATACCTCAAAAATTCTTCATTACTTATTCTTTTAAAGAAGATTCACCTATAAGCAACCCAAAATTTTGATTTTTATTTGATTTCCAGGGCATAGTGATGAATCCAGGTCTCATTGATGGTGACAACTTCATGCAAAATGACGTCAACAATTCGACGTGGCAGCTATCAAATTTTGATTTCAAAATTAACTTATGAATAGATGTCAAATTTGTCTTTAGTTTAGTTTTCATTAATGTTGCACTAGAAGCAACACGAGGGCTATTTGCGATGGACCTTGTAATTTTGAATCACGGTCAAGTGACGAGGACGACACCCAAGCTGGCACTTCCTCTCCTAACATCCACACCACACCAACAAGAGGACTTTAGGCCCAGACATATTTAACGTGCATCAGCCCCGGCTACATGGCGGGTCTTTGGCGGCCAAGGATCGAACCCACGACTGAACAAAAATCGCCGGCCACGAATCTGAAACCTTGACCACTAGACTACTGCAGCCACGCCAAATTTGTCTAGGCTCCATTTAACAGATGGTAGTCATCTGTCTTCAAATACATGTACCTTTTGAACCATCATTGTATATTGATTATCATTTTTGAAATAAATTATTCCACTACTATCTCTTATGATAAATACTCGAGGGAGAAAAAGGAGAGTAAATATGTAAGGATAATATAAATTCAGATGAAATCCCATATAATAAGAAAAAATTGCTAGGAGTTTATGATGTGATTAATTGAAGATATCTGAATGATGAATAATTTTACATAGTGCAAAATAATACATAGTGTCTTACAACAATTACAAAGAGAAGCTATTTTATTCAATTTAAATTCTTCATAGTTACAAAATATAATTCAGACCACAGAAAATTGTATTTTTAAAACTGTTTACAATCATATTGTAAGTACAGAAACTTGTCAAAGAGTTTTCATTTTATTATTATGTTTTATCTTAGAAAAATTACTTACCTACTAAAAGCAGAATTTTCTGTAATTGTCATTTTACATATTATAAGCAGCATGAATTTTAAAATAAATTATTTGGGTACATAAAATTGCTTTAAAAAATTTGTCTTCTTACTTTAATAAAATAAATATTATTCATATCAGATTTTTTTTTTATTATGATAAACTTCATTTCTATAGACCACAAAAGTATCTAAAGTCTTTTTTTTTCCAAGTCTTTCCCTTTAAATGGATTTGATTCTTAGAAGTACTAAAATCTATTTGCGAGAGCAGTAATTCTCAAACTTTGTTGACTAACAGAATCCTTACAGCTTAATAGTTTTTTTTCAAAGAAACCTATCCCACCATTAGATAAAATAATTTAAAGGATATCAATATGTTACAGGTATTTTAAGTAAAAACAATCAATGAAAAGTATTGTTTTTAATAAAAAAAAATTAACGTATAATTAATGTAATTTACTTCTTATTAGCATTAAACTCGTGCTCCAAGTTTCATCTACCCTTGCATCATATTTATTGTGAGGCGAGTAGGCAATTTTTTACACAAACTGTCAAAGTTTAGCTTGGGTTTAGTTTTTATTAACGTCACACTAGAAACAATACAAGTGCTATTGGTGATGGATACCCAAGTTTTGTGTGTGGCACCCCTCTCCTAACTTCCACACCAAGCCAAGGAGAGGACTTTGGGTCCCGACAGATTTAATGTGCATCAGCCACGGCTACACAGCGTGTCTTTAGCGGCCAAGGCCCAAACCCACGACTGAACGAAAACTGCTGGCCACGAATCTGAAACCATGACCACTAGGCTACTGTGACCATTGAAGTTTAGCTTTATTGATGTTATCTGCAGTCGCATTTCATATTCTGCATTCAGAATTTGTTTCTGTGTTTTACCTTTTTTTTGTCATACATGTTAAAAAAGATTTTTCACGTAGAATATAATGCAGCTTTCATCTTTGGATAATCAAATTCATACAAATTTTACAGCTAACGCAAATCTATTTTGAATACCCAATGATTGAATGACTGAAAAATTTGGAGCTACTTCAATGTGCAGGTCACTACTGATATTGCTTTACAGGTGTTAGCAGCCCATATGCAAGTTCCTGATTAATTTTTAAACATAATTAAATGTATATTTATATTTTTTTAGTTAATAAACACTAGCTGATTATTGTGAATCTTTTATAACTTTCTTTTCAAATTTTTATCGACTTCTGGAACTGCGAGGTTCTGAGGAACATAGTTTGAAGATCGCTGCGGTAGAGTAACAAAATCTTGTATTTAATTGCTGCATGGGTCCCTTTTGAAATAAAGCTTAATCTCCCTTAAATTTAAATAAATGTACATTCCTTCCACTGTATACTTTAATACAAAAAAAATTAATACTTAAAAAAACTTATTTTAAATAACAATAATGTATAAAAAATATATTAAATATTAAAACAATTTCAAATAAAATCTTATATATAATATAGTGGTATGATGAATATTCTTGATTGTATTGAATAAGAATATTTAACAGTAATGAGGTATTTATGATGACTTATACAAAAGTAAATAATGTATTCTTTAATAGCATTTCTATAAGTATAAGCAGAAAAAAAATTGTCAACAGAAATATTGAGTATAAGCTTGCAGTTCAAACACAAAAGTAAAAATGACACACAAGAAAATTCAATATTGCCAAAAACCTTAATATAACATATATACTATGTGAAAATATAAGTATTAAGTAAGAAAAAATGGTTTTCACATTAAATATTAATTCTATCTAGAAAGGTTTATTTGCTGAAATGAATATGTTTAAAATGTAATAATTAAATGATAAAATAAACTATGTTAGCCACTTCATTTATTCTAATACCATTAAAATTGTTAAACATATTACTTGCTTAAAATACAGAACTGCCAAGATTAATTTTCAATCATGAATACACCCTCACAAAATGTTAAATACAAAGAATCTCCTTATTTATCCATAGTTGTTTTCAAAGTTACTCAATTGATCCATTTCATTAGATAATGCTGCAAGGAAATATAAGGGCCAGGATAGAAAAGACCCCATTTAAATCAGAATATTGTATAATGATTCAGATTTTATCCTTTGCTTGAATGGAAACTGTAACATTAAACCACTCTCCTCTTAACCACTTTTGTAACACTGCTGTTGTGAAAAAATATTTTATTTATTTATTTGTTAGAGCTAAATACTTACTTTTAAATAGTCTGACTTTTTTTTGACTAGTTTTATTTAAACATAAGTTTAAACTTGCTAGATGGTTAATATACAGGGAAAACAATGTATGCATGGTTTTCTTGTCAAGTAATAAAATAATTTTTTAATACAGAAATTTTTTTTACTTAGATTTGAATTTTTCTTGATCTTTGAGATGAGCTTCAAGAACAATCTTTTCTTGCTCTTTTGTTTCATGTAATGCTTTCATGTCGCCAATCTACAAGAAAAAAAAGTTATGAATAGAAATTTATTGTGTTCTATTTTCTATCAATGTGAATATTTTAATATTTTTACACAAATTTAATGATTCAGCATAGGTTCGGTCATTTCTTTCTTATCCACTGCATTGCATTAACATTAGATTTTTTTTTAAGCAGATATATATCCTACAGGTTACTATTCTGAACTAATTTTAAGAGACTTTTACCAAGTTATAAAACTTTTAAACAAAAAGAAATATAATTTTTAAGAATTGTATTTCATTTTACAAACATGTAAAAAGCAAAAGTAATTTTGATAATTAGAATATGTACAAGTAATCTAATTATATTCTTAAACAATTAAATTAATAAAATGACTACACAGATCATGTCTCATTTACATAAGCCCATAAAAACAAAAGTTTAATTGTGACATTAACAATTTGAATTATACACATTCCTATAAAACAATCTAATTAATAAATAGATCCATTTATTTAAATATAGTTCATAAAAAATGAAATTAATAGCATACTTCCAAATATGTCAAAAGATAATGTTTTAAGATTATGAAAAACACCTACATTATTTTCAAATTAAAATATTTGAATACTAAGAATTTTAACAGGATATAATTTGAGATGAATAAATTGTAATTCAAAGCTCACAATTTCATTTTTATTAACACTAGATTTACAGACGTTGATTATGCACCTATTTTACTGCAATCCCTAATATTTATGAGTATATTAAAATGCAGTTTTTTTAATAAATTATTTATTTAAAATCCATAGATTTTTATTTACATTTTCTTCAATACATTTTTTACATGCAAATCCTATTTAGGATATACATTTTTCATATACATTCTTGTTACATATCAAAATAATAAGAGAAGCTTAACTTCCAAAAATCACTTTTCTCTATAAAGTTCATCATTGAAATGATTATTTGTGATATGACAAAGTTTGCTTTAACTGTAAACAACTTGTTCAAACTTGTTTGCTTATATATTTATTGCTAAACAGCCATCATTTGAATGGTGTTTTTTCTTATTTATTGTTATCTCACAAAAAAATAGGTATACGATCTTTAGAAATAAAATATAGGTGTTCAAAAAAAAAAAAAAAAAAGAGTAGAAATAATACATTTCCTGCATTATATCATTAAAAATAAATATGTAATGTCCGAAGAATATTTGAAGGTTCAGAATTTTTTAGCATAAAATTGAAAATCCATCTAATTGACAGGTTTCGTAAATTTAGTGCTCAATGTCAGAACAGGAATTAATTGAAGTCATCTTAAATTTTAAGAGATATGAGAAAACACATACTAAATAAATTATTCTGTTTTAAATGAATGTGTTTGACGATATTAAAGGGGAGAAAATATAATATAGAATAAATTTAAACATTAAATTCATAAAATAAAATGAACAGAAAATCTGATAAAGCATGAAACACATCAGACATGCTTAAAGTATTATATTCAAATAAATCTAACAATTTAAAACAATGTTATAAGCTTTAAAATATTATTCATCCTTCTAAAAAGATTTATAACTTTTTTTAAAAAAATTCAATATGAAAAGTTTTTTTCTCATTAAAAAATGCAGCAGAACTATTTTCAAGAGGGGAAAACACACAGATGAATATTTTTGAACAAGGGTAACAAAGACAATAATAATAAATGAGAAATCACAAATATCAATATTAACAAGAAATGATGAAAAAATTTAAGTAAAATAAAAATAATACTTCAGTTTTCTGTATATTCAATTCTTTCTGAAGCACAATAATCTTGTCTTCTGCTTCTTTCAGTTGATTTTTTAAATCAACATCTTCCTAAAAATATAGAAAATTTGTAAAATGGAATAACCAACCCACATATAAAACACATCTTAATATGAGAAACTCCTCTTCCTACTTCATGATTAAATCTGAAGTAGTAACATAAAAAAAAATTAAATTTAAATTTTATCCTTTCAATCAACCATTCCATACAATTTTAATTTACTTATTTTCTCTGAAAGAAGAGAAAAGTTATTGTGTCATTTGATTTAGTTTTAATTTATATTCACAAGTTTAACAGGCAATAAGCAAAGTAATAATTGATTATATTATCCTATTTATTCATTGTTACTAAATTTTTTTTAATGAGCTCTTCTATAAAACAAAATGAGAATAGATCATCAACACAATTATCTGGACAAAACTACACATTAAAAAAAGCACTTAAAAATAATGTTATGTCACATAGCAATTATCTAAGTCATTAGAAACAAATATCAAGGTTCACAAGATTTTCTACTCCTCAAAACTCAGTATGTTGATGGAATCGCATGTGATCAATCCTATCATAATGAGAGGTCATATGTGTAACAAAAGTTTATAATTCATTTCACCTTAACTTGTCAGCATTGGGAAAGGAAGCAAATGAACCAATCCATTTGAAAAACAGTTCCATCTTGTTTTGGAGTTTAAACTATAGAAAATGCATAAAAAATTTAAAAAATGTCACACATTATAGAAATTGTTATTTTAAGGATTCAAATTAATCACATGTTAAAAGTATTTATTATTCAATCTAAATGAAAGATTATAGTCGAAACAGTGACGAGATGGAATTCCAAGTTTGGCTGGAAATGGTTTTCAAAGTAACATTCCTGGCAACCATAAGATAATTACGTGTCAATTCTATGCCATGCGCCTCTTTGCTATCATTTATACCTAAAATTCTTGTCTCTTGTGCTACTTTTTTTCATTTTTTGTTGACATTCTAAAAATGGCTGAAGAAGGAATGTGACTACCCAAGCAATATACAATCAAAGTGAGGAAAATCAATTGGAAGTGGAACCTGTAGAAACTTATTAAAAATTTATTCTAGAGTTCAAGGAGAAAACCATCGAGAATCTATTAACTTGTGAAATTGTACATATTGAAGCAGATGAACAAGACAATGGATTGGATGAAGGTATATTAACATAAATTTTTTTGTTGTATTGGATGGCTCTAATAAACAAGCTTATGGAATTAAAGATACTTATATTATAAGATACTTACTTATAATGAAACAAATTTTTTGCACACATTTTTTCTTTCAATGCCAAATTTGGCAAATTTCGTAGGTTAAAAACACCCTTTTTCCAGTGTAACTTGAGTTTGTATGACAATGGCTGAGAATCGTCCATTGTAGCCTTTTCTGTACTGATGAGTTAGGATAAAACAGAATATAGAAATGCAAACTTGAGGTGTGAAACTGCTTAACCCGCGAGAACGCGCTTTGGGTCAAACAAGCCCGGGAGCATATATAATGAAATGTGAAACCTTCCCCCTTTAGTGAAAATGGTTCAGTTTTTCAGTAGCTGCTATCAAAGTCAACCTCTTGCGATTTCATTGAAGATCAAATTCCTTTAAGCTGTTTTTAGATTAAAAATTGGTTTTTCGGGCCTGTTAGATCCAACATGCACTCTTGCATTTAAGTTTCCTTTTGAATAATGCTTGTGTGAGAATTTAAAAAAATTACAGCGATATCTAAGTTATAAAGGTGAAATGAAACAGCTGGAAACTTTACTAGTGATATATTTACTGATGAAGAATCAATAAATGAAGATGATGATGAATATATAGATGATGAGCAATTTAGTGCTCATGAAACTTCATCCGAGGGAAAACCTGATTCAGATGATGCAACAGACACATCCAACTATGATGAATATTATACTGGAAAAGATGGCATTTCAAAATGGAATAAAAATAAACCAAGACAAATTATAAGAACTTTCTTGCATAATATGGTAACAAAATTGCTTGGAAATTTTGGTAAGGCTAGGCATTTATCATTGGCAGTAGATGCTTGTTTCTTACTATTCGATAATACCATAATGAAGAGCATTGTAGACAGTACAAATATCTATATAGAAAAGATTGTAAATAGTTTTCAGAGAGAACATAGAGATGCTAAAAGAAATAATTTAATTGAAGTAAAAGTTTTCATCAGTCTTCTTTATCTGTGTGGAGAACATAAATCATCCCATGTGAATGTGAGCGATATCTGAGCCACTGATGCCACAGAACTTGAATTATTTTTCATCTGACTATGAGGTATAAAAGCTTTTTATTCCTGTTACACTGTCTAAGATTTGATGATGTTACAGATCACTTGAAAAAGAAAGAACTCGATAAATTTGCGCCTGTTAGATTTGTGTTTGAATTATTTGTAAATAACTGTAAGAAGCTATATAGTCTTGGTGAATACATCATAATTGATAAAAAGTTAGAACCTTTTAGAGGTAGATACCCTTTCAGGCAATATATACCCAATAAACCGGCAAAATACGGCATTAAAATGCTTGTTCTTGTAGATTCAAGAACCTCTTACACGTAGAATTTAGAAATATATGCAAGATTGCAACCTAAAGGTCTCTAAAAATTAGAAAATGACATGGACAAAGTTGTTATGAGACCTTAAATACTAAATTTAAGAATATTAAGTTGGTATCTTCATATGTATAAATGTACTCCATGTATTAAAATTTAAATGCATTAAATTAAAAATTTACTTACCTTTTAGAATTAGTTAAGTACTCTATTCAATGTTATATGTTTACAATGACTTATCCAGATTTTCTATATATAAAAGTATTTCTTTTTAATAAAAGTATGTTTCTTTCCATTTTTTTCAATTTGCCACAAAAAAATAGATTAAAGTTTCAATCATAAAATGCTAAATTTCACATAAAAATGATTAAGGGCTTATTTGACCCAACGAAATAATGATACTATAACTTTTTTTGAAATAGAAATATGTCTACAATACGGATTTAAATGTTACTATTAGGGTGCACATTCTCCGGGGTTAACGGAAATATTAAAATATAACGTTATGAATTTAGAATACCAGTTTTTAAATATTTTTTTGCAGCATAAGTTCTTTTTTTTTTTATATATAAGTGATAACAATTTTTGAGTGTCTTTTAAATAACTACTCATAAATTTTGCTTTTCACATTTAACAGTTTTAATGAAAAATGTTAATAAAGTAAACAATATTCTTAGAAAAATCATACTTGCAATTTCTTGGTCTGCACAGTTTCAAAATTAGTTTTATTGTCAGATTGGGATGCCTTTTCATTCTATAATATATATATATATAAATAGATTAAACAATCTATAAATAAGTATATGTGCATTTATTTGCAATATAAGAAAAAGCTTGAAATATTCATAGTTCCAGAGCAAATTAAATACAAATATCACATCTATTGCCAAAAGAGAGCCCTGAGCATGGCAACATAGATATACTCTCACCAATTAGCAACCATGGCAATAGGAATATTTTGAACTTTTGTTCTTATCTTTTTGCATGGTAATGTAAATTATGGATTTGATAGAAAAGTGTTGGTAAAACACAGATGCATTTGATAATATCAGAAAGACAAAAATGTAAAATCAATTTAATGAATCATCCAACTTTTTTATTATTGTATGAATTTACTCGTACTTCGAACCATAAGGTATCACTGATAGCATACCCTTTTAATGAATAAACATAGGAAAGAAAGGAATTCCAAAATTAACATCCCCTAGCACGCTGGCTTGTTGATTCAGAGACAAACAGGTCAGAAGATTACATTTCTTTTTTTGAAGAAGATTTATCCTATTAACATATGAAGATTTTGAATTATAAGTTTAATTATTGATGAATATGAAGATTGCAAATATATAAATTTTGATTATGAATTTATATATGAAGTACCTATTTAAAAATTGATATTGTTGAATAGATGTAAGCAAGTTGAATCAAAGACACAATTGATATTCTAATAATGTAGTTTATTAGCAAAATTGGGAGCACATACACTTGGGTGAGAACTCTCTCAGACTGAGAATGCATGGCTTATATAATACAGTAGAATATTCTAGAACTCTGCTCTAGAAAAATAAAGAATAATCTAAAAAGTTCTAGAAATTATGATGAAAAATAGAGAACAATTAAACAAAACGGTTTTTTTTAAAAAATTTTATTTTTAATTTTCAACTTTATCAGAACAATGTTTTGAAACCAAGAACTCGTTCTCTAGATGAGGGTTTTACCTCAGCACCATCGGTGTTTGCCAGCTTTGTGGCACTATTGATTTATTTGATATGTAATTCCATACAAAAATAATTACGATAGTAAAAGAAAATTAAAGTAAAGAAATGTATGATGAAAACATAATGTGCTTCATTTGCTAAGATATATAATAAATTAGAGAGTTCTTTAAATAATGATACTATAACTTTTTTGAAATAGAAATATGTCAACAATACAGGTTTAAATAAAAGACAGATGCTTTAGAGCTTGTCTTCAACAATTTAGACATTTTAGATGATGAAAAAGAATTCAAAACTCAATTTGTTGCAGTCAGTTTAGTTTTAGTTTAGTTTTTATTAACATCGCACTAGAAGCAACACGAGGGCTATTGGCGATGGATCTCGTAATTTTGAACCACGGTCAAGTGACGAGGACGACACCTGAGCTGGCACCCCCCTCTCCTAACAACCACATTACACCAACGGGAGGAGTTTGGGCCCCGAACAGATTTAACGTGCATCAGCCCCGGCTACACGGCGGGTCTTTGGCGGCCAAGGATCGAACCCGCGACTGAACGAAAACCGCCGGTCGCTAGTCCACGACCTTGACCACTAGGCTACCGCAGCCCTATTTGTTGCAGTCAATGCATATAAAAAAAGGTACTAAGCTTAAGAATGGAATTCAAAGGTCAAATAAGAATAGATAGTTTGAAAAACAAATTGAGAAAGCAAAGCTTCCCTAGCACTCAACAATTAAATGTTAATAAAAAAAAAATACAGTTGAGCAGAAATCTATTCTCCCTCAATCAAAAAGAAGCTGTAAGCAGTTTCTCACACGTCAAGGGTCACAGAGGTGATTTACCACTGGTCAAAGATTATCATTCATCCAGCATTGGAGTCTTTGACCTGAGAATTTTGGGAAACCCTTCTAGGATATGAAAAGGGGGAGGAGAGAAGTCTCTGGATGGATAACATTATCTCCACTCTATTCATGAAAATTTTGGCATTTAGATGGCAGGCAGGACCCCTGTCAGCTTAGGCAGAAAGAAGATATTGGACATGTATCTAATTGTGATTATCAAAAAAAAAAAAAAAAAAAAAAAAAAAAATGAAATTTCAGAGGATAAGAAAAATGTCTATTAATCCAAGTGCTTTGGAAGATAACAATCTTAGATAAGATTGATGCATAAAAGATGATTTTGATGTGCTCAAAGAGATTGGAAAATACTGTTTTAGATCTGGATGGTCTTAAATTATAAGAATTTAAGACCAATCTTCAATACTTGTTAATAAGTAACCACTCAATTATACTTCAGAAGAATATGAATTGGTAACTCTATCACCAACTTTATTTTTGTTTCATTCTCAGATTCCAGACATGATGAAATTGATGAAAAGAAACTCCCAAAAAGAGTTAATGATAAACAAGATTTAAGAAAAAGATTCCAATAGGAATATTTAGAAATACTGATCTCTCAAGTGAAATCTGAAGATTTTACCAGAGTGAATCCTGAAGATTATGTATTGTAGAATGTGACAACCTGAAGAGAATTTATTAGCAATTACAAAAGGCAAACCAAATTCCACCAAAGAGATAAAATTTTCAGATTTGTTAGAGTAAAAACTGCAAACAGTGCACTTATTAGGGCAATACAGAAAGTTTACCCATACCCAGAAACACTTTAAACCATTTACTTTTTATTTTATTATTTTTTTAATTTTGTAAATTGATGCCTTATTTGATTTTTAGATATAACAACTGGAAATTTTTTGGTGAGCTTACAAGTGGGAGCATATCATGTCTATCACCAAAAGAAAACCATTAGCATGCCAACAAAGCAATAATTGTATTAAATAGCTACCATGGCAATAGTAATATTTTGAGCTATTTGCTACTATCTGTTTTTATCTATTTGCTACTATCTGTTTTTA